>VDFB02047230.1:422306247-422342402 GCA_007258455.2 Sequoia sempervirens
TTTTGTTGTAATGAATCAATCCCATGAGGTCATAGCATGTAAGCTTTGAATGTAATTTCATTTTCTAAAAATAATTGAAAGTGAGTCATTTTTGTCTTGTATCTTCGTGTTGTTATCTATTGTTGTGATTTTGTGGGTTTTGGGTCGTGTGGCCCTCATCAATGAGATTGGATACACTTGATTGGGTTATATTACATATGTAGGATGCCCCAATTGAGATAATATTGAGAAATGATGATGGACCTAGTTAATAGGTGGGACAATGATACTAGAAACTTCCATCTATTGATAGGGGAGGTGATGATTACATTGGAGGGTATCTAACAGATTTTGTAGCTTCTGATTTGTAGAGAGCTAGTCCAGTATGACTACATGCATACTTGACCGACATTGGAGTGGTTATTTATGATAGCAGACCTTCCCGTGAGGGGAGTTGAGTTGGATTTAGAGGAAGGGATGGGGGAGTGGATGGATCTCTCATTATTTATAGTTGTGTTGATCAGACAAGTTTTGATACCATATTAGAGGTCTTAGGGATTTGTTAGCAACTAGGTAGGAGTATTAGACAAGATGTTGTCACATGGCATGTTTTTTTCTTGGGGGTCTACGTCTTGGCAGACTTTACAAAGAGGTGCATTTGATCGTATAGAACGATGGTAGGAACTTGGGGTGAGGAGTTACCATTTTACTTGTTTGGGCATATGAGCAATACATAGTACTACAATCGATGACTAATAGGAAGAAAGGGGCTAGAATGCTATATGTATTTTCTTATGTTGGATTTTTATGGTAGCATAAGATGGGAGAGATGGAGTATTGGAAATGGGTGATAGATAATATGGACTCCTTTATCTAGTGCTCGTACCTTGATTGTGAGGTATGAGATGATGACCATTTATATATGCCTTATATCTAGCAGATTCATTATTTAATAGGATGGAAACTGACTATTATTGAGTGATACTTTCCTACATAATTTTTGAGATAGTTTGGTCATTGGTAGACTTTACCAAAGGTAGAGGAAGTGTTTGCATGAGTGGTGCGAGAGAGGTGGATCTAGGGTGGACATGTGGAATTTATTGTAGCTTTTTAGTCATGGTGTGATACTCCTAAAGTTGCATGGGATCCTCAGGCAGCTATGGCAGATGTGGGGACCACCCCCAAGTATGAAACCTGGTGGGTGAGGAGGAGGTTGATTTGGATGATGATCCCTCATGATCAATTGGTCATCGTACAGGAGAGAAGCAACAATAGTAGTGGTGATACTGATAGTGGGAGTAGTGACAACAAGGATAGTGATGATGATGATGAAAAGGATGATAGAGGTGTTGCAAGAATGGAAAGAATGAAGGTGTTGTCATTGATGTCAACTATACAATTGGTTATCTATTGATTGTTGTTTTCATTAGTGTCATGGATATAGGTTATTGGTTGTATATGTCTAGGATATTTTGAAAATTGTATTGAAGAAAGATTGTAGGTGTTCAATGGTTGCTCTAGGTTTTTCTCTGGGATTTTATTCTATGTGTGGTTTAGATATGTTGATAATGGTTGTTGGATGTTTCTATATCCATATTTTTGACTGTTGATTCATTGTACAGTGCGAGTTATGTTCACCAGTTGTGAACTGTGGTTTTCTGTGTTTCTGGTTGAGGTCTGAGAGAAATATTGTTGGTCTGAATTTCTCTTTGTTAAAGTTTTATGACTTGCAGTTCTAGAGTTGAGTATTTTTTATTGTATTGAAGATGATTTTTGTATTTGGAAGGTTTGTGCTTAATTTTTCTATGTGTTTTACACTAGTTTGGCCAACCTTGTTTTGAACACTACCTTTGAAGTTGATGAAGCGTGTTGGATCTATTTGGGTCCTTATGAAGTGTGTGTCTGGGTCACCATCATTCTAATTCCACCCTAGGATGTTTTGGCACCGACCTAATTTGAATTTGAATTTGGATGGTCAAATTTGGATATGTTTCAAAGTTGAAGATGGTATAATACATGATGAGTTAGTGGTGAAATAGGGCATAGAAAGAGGAAAGAGATATAAGTTCAAAGTGTAGACACCAAAAAAGTCTTGATTGATAGTATGCATCTAATTCTGATCAATTAACACCGTTTCTTCCTAAATTGCTTCAAATTCACCATTTAATTAAATAATCAACATTATTTAGTTAAATTCAATAAATTCAACTATTGATCAAATAATTAAATTTAATTAAATCCTCTCATTTTATTAAATCAATCAAATCAAAAGTCACAATCTCCTAATCCACTCCAATTAATTAATCCTAAATCACCTTACTAATCATCATTAATAATTCCTCCAACTTTTAACTCCTCAAGAGTTAAATCAACCCATGGTCAACTAACTAGGTTGCACATGAAATTAATTTCTATTAATTATTTAATTCCTCTATTTTCCATCACCAAGGCATATTCCAAATAATATTCCTCTCAACAACCTCTCATTCAATTTCCCTCCAAAGGTTTTCAAAAACCTATCACATCCTCTCAAATCTCAACCAAGTTCATTCAATTCCTCTTACAACCTTTCAAATCCTCAACCAATTTCATTTACTTCTCTTCCATCTTCCTCCACTCACACATTTCCCAAAATGTGCTCCACCTTCCTCCAATAGAATTGTGACACTTGGCACATTCTCATTGGCTCTCATTTTATCTCACATTCATCAAACCCACTCATTCTTCAAATCTTGGCTTCTATAAATAGAGGAATCCTTTTCATAATATGGATCCACAACTTTGAGCATTATCACTATAGGAATTTGAGTTCATAACAATCATCATCTTTATGTCATTTTGAGTTCATTTCCATTACTTAGCATCATTTTCACACTTGGATTATCAAGCTTATCAATTGGGATTGGGAAAGTGCTCCATTTTCACATCAAAGGAGCACTACTCCCCCTATTGGATTGAGGTTTGGTTAATTTAGTTGATTACATGCTTTCTTGTTTGGTTTATTTCAATTTTTTACCATGTTTTCACCTTTTTTCTTCCAAGAATTTCATAGGGAACACTAGATTGAGCTTTCTAACATGTTTAACAATTGATTGTTGATCTTATGTTAGTTTGTGCAGGTTTGGTCTTCACACAAAGAAATATAGCAGATAGACGTGAGATTGATGTGAATTAGTGAGTGTGTGTGATGCGAGTGTGGAAGATCATTGTGAAGCATAAATGTTGAGTTTTTAGATGCAGTGAGAAGAAGGTATACTCCATCATTCATGCATGTCTGCAAGTGGTTGAGAAAATTGTGGTGGATTTCTCCATTGCATTGAGATTGTCTTCTCTATATAGTGCATCTCTTCTATCTTCTTTGTATCTCTATGGTAGTGAGCCCTCCGAGTTGTTAGCCCTATTGGACAGTGAGTCTTGATCTAAACAGTGAGTTCTTGTGTTGGCAATGAGCCTCTTGTAATCAGTTTTGATATTCTCTATAGTGTGAGTTAATCCTTACCTTGGTTTTTCCCTTATTGGGTTTTACACATAAATCTAGTGTTATTGTGTTTATGTGATGGTTTTCAATTTCTACACTAGTATTTAATGTTTAATCATTTAAGTAGTGTTCGGGATTAGCTTCAGTGAATGATATAAGGTTTAAATTTGTTACAACTAATTTTTCCCCCCTCTTAGTTGTCTTGTTCAACAATTGGTATCAAAGCTTGGTTCCTTGGTGAAGAGCTTAACCGCTTGAGGAAGGTCTGGGATGGCTAGAAAAATGACTTATGATTATTTGAGGTTCAATGGAAGTAATTATGCTATCTAGAAAATATTGTTGGAAATATATCTAGAGTTTTGTGGATATGATGTGGGGAAAGCTTACAAGAATCCTTACACTCCTACTAATGGTCCGAGTACGGCTGATGAGATCAAAGCACATGAAGCAAACAATAAGGTGAAGTACATTTTGAAGAATAGTCTGGTACATTATGAGTTGATTCAGGTTCATAATCTAAAGACTGCTAAGGAAGTTTGGGATGCTTTAGAAAGGGCAGATGAAGGTGATGAAAGAGTTAAAGAGGAAAAATTGTAGAAATTGGAGACATAGTTTGAGCTTCTACACATGTCCAAAGATGAGAATATCAAATATTGTGTATAAATATTGGATGAGATAGTGGTCAAAATGCGAGGAATTGGTGCTACTATAGATGAAACCAAGATTTTAAAGAAGATTCTTAGAACTCTCCCTAATGCTTACAATGAGAAGGTGTGTACTATTAAACAAACTATAGATTATAATACCTACACTAAAGATTTTTTGTTTGGATTTTTGACATCTTATGAGATGAGGAAGCCAAATCTGATAAATTGATGCAAATTAGAAACTACTTTTAAGGCTACAAAAGTTGAAAATTCGGATGAAGAAATTTTTAATGAAATAGAAGCTAACTTTTTGAGAAGGATGAGGAAAGGCTCTGGTAATTATGAAGGTAAGTTACCCTTTAAATGATTTAGTTATGGAGAAATAGGTCATTATGTTGTAAAGTGTCTCAAAAGAGCTAAGAGGAATAAACAAAGATATGAGAAAGAAAAGAAAGGAAAGAAGATCAACATAGCATATTATGTGAATGAGAATGCTAGTATTGTTAACTACTGGATTTGCACCTTGTTGAATGTGAAATTCAACAATCCAGTAAAACATGGGAATGATCCCAAGGTGTGGGTACCTCAAACGGGACCAAACCTCTGAAGAATTTTGGCTTCCTAGCAGGTTATCACTTACAACTTTCTAATTTTGTAAAGGAAAAGGGAGAAGGAAATGCATGAAATGAAAAACTGAAAAATAAAAGTGAAGTGATACACCAAACTTATGATGGACATTGAAAAATTAGAGCTTTAAACACTTGGCTTAAACTATCAAAACTCAAAATTTGCACAACCTGTTATAATATGTTTCTACATAACTATTTCACTCAAGGGCCAATACACATTAGTTAGCAAAGGGAAGGTAAAATTCACAACTGAAAAACTATATGCATTCCCTAGACACAAATAGTAACTTGCAGAAACTTACATTTACAGAAAAGGTATAAATTTATGAGACAAAGCTAGAAGGAAATCAGAAAAATCTCTCAAAGAGCTTGATCAATCATTCAACATACATAAGACTGCAAGAACAAGAAAGCAAGAACTTCACCACTAGAAATAACTAGGGTATCCTCTATAATCCATATCGAAAGAGTTACAAAATATTCCAAGCAACTATAAAAGGACTTCAAAAGTCACTAAGTACCAAGTGTTGCATAAAATGAACTAACTCTAAAATGAGTCCAAAGTGAGACTATATCCATCCACTCCAAGTAGTTGCACCAAAAATGGAACTAGAAGCTTTTGAGCTCGTATGCCTCCAAAAAGCCTATATTTTAGCAACTGAAACCTCCCTAAAAGAGCTCCAATATGTTTGAAAAGGTCAATTTTGACCAAACCTATCATAAAGCATGCAAAAATGGGCCTAAATACTCTCTAACTCTCCAACAACGTGAGTAAAATCCCCCTATATTTTTGTCACACATTTTGTTATCTCTCTCAACTCCCCTATATGCTTGCAAATCATAAATCCAAGCATATTCCTCTTTGACCATAACTTTTTTTGCAAATGTAGCATCTTAATAACATTTAACTTAAATGATTTATAATGATATCACTAAGATAAATATTTTACATTTAATAATTTGATGCAAAACAAAGATGAATCTCGATCATATGGGAAATTGATGTAAAGACTAAAAGTCTAAATCTATACTAGCACATACCAAGGGACAAGCATTAGTTACATTGTGAAAGTTTAAAATAAAAGGTAAAATACATTTTGCTTATGTCGGCATTTCTTTTAGGGTAAAATATCTACCAATGCAAACAATGAAAAAGTCATCTCATTTTGCATTTCAAGTTTCTGGAAAAAAGTCAGGGTGCCACCAAGGGTTTCGATGGAGCTCCTTCATAGCAAAATTTGAGGCTTTAGTAGGGATTTTAACATGTATCCTGCAAAACGATGAAAGTGTCTTTTTACTCTTGCTTTGCTATGTTTTTCTCTAGAATTTTTCTGTGTTTACTCTACATCTTATGGAAATCTTATAGGAAATAAGCATATGCTTTGAATCTCTATATGTTTTAATTGGTATCTCTGTATCTCTATGCCATGACTTTGCATTTTCTATGAGAATTTACCTAAAGACTACTCACTTTTTCTAAAGAGAAAACACAACTCTAGTTTCCTAGGCTGCGGCCAAGGATTTTGTATTTCACTCGTCTATGAATAGAAATGATGTTTTGGTTCTCACTTAGAAATAAAATCATGAAAAAATCACATTTCTGCAATCTGTGATTGTGGTTTTGTTGCTCGATGCTTTCTCTCAGTTTTATATATGACACCAAATAAGCCTGAAATAGTAATAATGGATATATTCTACATTTCTTGTAGAGGGATATTTGTGATGTTGGGCCTTGTTTCACATGTCTCAATATATCCTCTTATGAGACTTGGAGAGTTATGTTGTACCATGAATGGTGAATGACTAAAACAGAACCACTTAACATTTTATCATTGACCACTATCTTAAAGGTTTCCAATATGACTGTCTCCACTTTGTTTGAATATCTTCATTGACCTCTCCATGACGGGGGATTTCATCACAATAGTTTGCAGACTTTCAAACCATGTTGTAGTCTATTAGGCTTCATCATTTAATCCTATGTGCATCTTAGACATCATAGTCTCCTATAAAACTTCCAACATTTAAATATGTTGTCCCTGCCATGAAATTTTTTGCATATGCCTCTTCTTGGAAACAAGATCCACAGTTTCACTTGACCTCTCTGCTCATAGTAATTTTTCTTTCTCTATTCTATCTCAACTTCTCTTACATAAGAATCTTGTTTTTCAATGAACTCTAAAACACCTCCTTGAGAGAGCTGAATGAATAGAAGACTGATCCCAACCAAACTTTTGGATCAACATTAGAGAGAAAAGAAAATATGTTACCAAACCAAGGTACATTCCATCATCTATCAGTGCCAATGATCTACTTATTTCCTTCATAGGGATCCACTTTGAAAACATACTATTCATGAGAGGCGTAGCAACACCCTCACTGATCTCCATTAATGTATGGATAAAAAGTAGGTATCCTCAAAAGAATGAAGACTACACCAAGCCATTTTTGAAAGACTCTAAAGACTGTAAATAAAAGCTCCATAATGAGAGGAATGCTTTGACTTTCCTATACTGAAGGTTGTGGCTTATCATATTTGTACTTCACTGTTTCTCCTTGTTGTTAATATGGATGAGATTTCATGAGAGTGACCAGTTAAAACAAGATCTATCTCAATCAACTGTTCACAAGAAAAATTTTCCTTGTGAAGGAAAGAATAGTTTGCAAAGTGATTGAATTCCATCACATAGTACAAGTATAACTCAAAGGCTCTATGTATTTTTTCCACTCCTTCATGAACACCACCTTTTCCACTCACTATTTCTACAGAAACAAGGGCTACCCAAGCTCCAATAGAATGACATAGAATGAGCCTCAGGATAAGCCAAGCCCCCTTAACATATATACTTTTGTAATATTTATTAGACATATATGTCTATGGGTTTTGATCGAGTGAAATATTCACCATGGAGTGTTCCATAGGCATAGGAAAAGTTACTTCAACTGCTACTGATATCTCCCTTGATGATTGCACTATGAATGAAAAGATTCACCATTCTCCTTTTGTGATCTTTGAAAATGAAGAATATTTCCTTCCCTTCAAATAAGAACTAGATAGTTTTGATGGTTCAAAATGACTACCCAACTTGAATGCTATGAAATTAACAAGCAATGCTACTTGTCTTTATCTCCACCTTTACAAGCTACTGTTTTGATCACTATTTTTTCCTTTCAATGATAGACCTCCTATACACTATCCTATGCAAAATTTCATCAACATTCTCACTTCTTTTCCTTTGAAAGTGAAAGTTTCCTTATATTAACTGTCATGTTTTGATTTTGGAAATATTGTCTCATGCCATGTGATTGATACATATTGTATCCTTTTTATTGTCAACCAATGTAATAGCATTCTATGGCTTAAAAAGTCTTGACATATATTGGTGTTCTTGTGTCATAAATAAAATGACTACTCCATTGTCATTGGCCTCTTCCATTTCTTTTTGTCCTTTTGGTGCAAGTAACAACTACCACTCTACCTTTATATGATCATGTTGTTCTTATGATCTCTCCACCTCAATTGCTTATCATGTATTTCTCTACAAAAAGACTCTTATTCATCATTAGAATCAAACAATGATCACTATCCTCTAAAAGACTTCTATGATATAGTTGTCAATATGGAGGCTTTACTTCATGACTGTTACTGTTCTTGCTTATGGTTCTCATTAGAAAATCAAAATTATCACTATCTTTATATTATGATTGCATTGGATAGGAATTTTTTGTTTATTGTAGTGACTTAGTAAACTCACTGTCATGAATGATGAACACTTTCCCAATACGACCACAATACAAGCTATAGTCCTATTCTCTCAAAAATCAATAAGGCAGCATGTTGGGCTCAACCCTTATGGGAGCCACATTTTAACCCACATGCTAATATTAAATGAATCAAGACAACAACATTACTTTTCCTAGACTTGCACATGAAGCAAAAAAGTTAGAAAAAATATGTGCATATATTAGAGGTGTTTGATATTCTCCTTGTTTTCTTGGGTATCAGTGTTTGCATGCTTGTTTAATGCATTTTGGAGATCAGTTTATATGTTCATGGGTGCTTGTACATGTAATGTGAGAGACCTTCATTGATTTAACAAAATTTTATCACTCAGATTCAGGAACTAGGAACAATATGGATCCAAGGAGGACACAAAGCAACTCAAGGCGAAAGACAAAGCAAGGCAACACACACTAAACCAGTCATTCAGACAATGACTGGCCTCTTTCCTTATATGTGCATTCTATTTTCTTACCTTTCAATGTATATGCTTTTCTTTGTTTACATTGAATAAGTTAGTCTCACAGCTTGTGTGAGACAATATGCACTTTTAATATCAATAAAGATTACTTTTTCAGAAAATATTTATGTAAATCTTTCCTATGTTACATGCACTTGCATGAATGCAATAATTTATTAATGTAATATTTTGATTTCTACTTATGCACCTGAATGTAATGTAGGAAAGATTAATAAATATACCTTTCTCTTAGTTTAAAATTAGAGAGCTCAACCTAATTGAGCTAATAGTGAAATTGGGTAACATTTTTGGTGACATATGGTATATGTTTTCATGCTAAACATAAAGACCAGTTTCCTAGGCTATTCATTGGGAATAGGGTCACTCAGAAACTCAAAAAATATCTGAAAGAAACTTTATTCAATGCTATAACTCAACAAAAAAAACTCAAGACACCTTGGAAACTTATTGGAAACAAAACTGAAAAAGGGAAACTACCTAACTGTGCTGAACAACACTTAGGGAAATGAAAACTAGGACAACCCTATTCTAACCTACCCTAACCAGAAAAAAAGATGGTCAAACAAACCCATTAACTGGTTGGGTGAAATAAATTCCCTTTCTCATGACTTTTCAATATCTCACATGTTTGTGAGCAACCCAAACAAAATGGAAAAAAGATAATTGTTCACTCAACTGTTACAATCTTTCTTGGAAAAAGAAAACATATTCACTTACCTCTTCATACTGATTATGCATACTACTATTCTAAAATGATAAGGTAAGCTTGGTATGTTCATCTTTTACTGCACTATCATGCTTGGGTGCAAGAACAACTGATGGTGCTTCAGTGACCTCCCTACTAGCTAGATGCCTAATTGGGCATCCTCTAGAAAGAATGAATTCAGAACTCTCCATGCTGGTTTCTTGATGTTTTAAATCATGTTGTTGATCTTTTGGTTCAAAAGGTGCTAGTTTAAATGGGAAAAAAAAGGCTTCCTCATGTATCAAAATAGACCTTAGATCATCCCAAAATGAAACTACTTCATGAGCCAAAGCTTCATTCTCATATTGATTTTCATGATTCAACAACTCATCACACTGTTGAACATCATGTAGCTATTCAAATCTTGTGTCATCACATGCATATCTTCTTCACTTTATTCAACAAATAAAGGTATCCCATCATACAAAAACATATCATCCTCTTTTTCACCAAGTTCCTCATGTTCATTTGTCTCCACCTGTTGGTTGGGACAACATGGTTCATACTTTTGAGCTATCTCTTTGATCTCATCCTATTGACATGAATCATTTGATTCCTGAGATGAAAGATAAAACATGGCTATTTCTTCCACAAAAATAGGAAGCTCATCAAGAAAATTAGTAAGGGTTTGAGGCTCAAGCTCTATTTCACTTGACATACTGATATTTACCTGATGCTCTTCACTAGAAGACTATTTATTATCCAAGCTTGAAACGAAAACCTCCAAGGTATCCCAGAAAAAGTCCTCATCATTTTTCTCAATACTTTTAATGATAAGAGGATTATTATTTTTCTTAGGACATCACTCTTGAGGGAAGAAAAGATCCTCCTTTTTTGCATCTATATGTTGTTCTGTACTTACAAATTTTGTGATCAAAATCTAATCTTCTTGACTATCCACCTCTGTACATGAAATCTCATCATTTGTATAAGCAATGACTTGGGGATCCTCATATTTCATAGGTTCTAAAATTTTCTCTCCTAAATTACTATTCTCCTTAGCACCATTTTTTGTTTCTTTCTTTTCAATTTGAAGGTCTAGTTTTCCATGTTTGACCTCATATATAGGTGCATCCTGAATAGAGATCTTTTGTTCTACATCTAGAGATTTTACTAAAGATTGTTCATGAGCAACAATAGATTCATTGGACATACATGCCATCTCTTCTTTAGGATGAAAAATTTTGAAACTTGGAATTTCAGTTCTTGGATACTCATTTGGAATGTGAAAAAGCTTAGTAGGCTTGAAACTTGGAATTTTATACTTAGAACTTTTCTTTATAGGAAAATCCATCAAGTTATGAGCTTGTTTGAAACTAGGAATGTAAAGAGGTGCTTGAGCTTCTAACCTCTATGTTTGAGCAAGCGAAAGCCTCACTTGATCCTCCTCTGCAACTATCTACTTTGCAAGACATTCCTTATGTTGTCTCCTTTGCCATGCCATCCTCTACTCCTCATCACGCTTAACCTGCTCTTCATAAAACGTATTTGTAAAGGTGATGGGTTGTTGTTTCTCCACCTTCTGAATTGGGGAAAGCATTATCTTCATCTTTTCTTCCCTTGCAACAATCTCTCTTGCAAGGTGTTATTCATGTTGTCTTCTTTGAACCTCCATAGCCTACTCATGAATGTATGCCTAATAAGCCAACTCCTCCTAATGCATGTCAACCTCCTACTGTCTTTCAATCTCTGACATTTGTCTTTGAAAATTAGAAATTATATCTTTGATACTCATGTTATTAACCCTCTAAGGTTGGGCATGTGAATAAACATGTTGGTTGACATTGTGATTATTTTGTTGAGACTTTTGTTGAACATATGTAGGATGATGTGCAAATTGAGCAGGGGGTGGGTGGGTGGTAAGTATGTTGAACACATTGGTAACTTGCTGCTACATGCTTATTTTGGGTAAAAATAACAATATCCTTAGTATATGGTTGATAGGAAGATGCATGGGAAACATTTTCATGAAATGGAGGATAATATGACATATTTCCATTAAATGAAGACATCTTTTTTCATCGAAGAGATTGGAAGCTAGAAAATCAACTTTTCCTTCAATAAATTTTGAAACATACTAGAAACTAGTATTACTGAAATCAAAAGATATCCTTCCAGAGTCACCATGTGTGTTGAAAACTTTCCTCCAAAGGAAGAAACTACTATTGTACACACCAAACAGTAGCAATATGTAGTACATAAGAGACTAAAAATTATTTTACTATCCCATCAGGCATGCCAAAACTGTTAACTCTTGGATTTGCACCCTACTGAATGTGAAATTCAACAATCTAGTGAAACATGGGAATGATCCCAAGGTGTGTGTACCTCAAATAGGACCAAACCCCCAGAGAAGGTAGGCTTCCTAGTGATACACCAAACTTATGATGGACATTGAAAACTCAGAGCTTTAAACACTTGGATCAAACTAATAGAAATCAAATTTCGCACAACCTATTATAGTATTTTTCTGCACAAATATTTCACTAAAGGGCCAAAACACATTAGTCAACAAAGGGAAGGTAAACTTCACAACTGAAAAACTATATGCATTCCCTAGACACAATTAGTAAACTACATAAACTTACATTTACATAAAAGGTATAAATTTATGAGACAAAGCTAGAAGGAAACCAAAAAATCTCACAAAGAGCTTGATCAATCATTCAATATACACAAGACTGCAAGAACAAGAAGGCAATAACTTCACCACCAAAAATAACCAAGGTATACTCTGTATTCTGTATCCAAAGAGTTACAAAATATGCCAAGCAACTATAAAAGGACTTCAAAAGTCACTAAGTACCAAGTGTTTCATAGAACTAGAAGCTTCTAAGCTCGTATGCCTACAAAAATCCTATATTTTAGCAACTGAAACCTCCCTAAAAGAGCTCCAATATGTTTGAAAAGGTCAATTTTGAACAAACCTATCATAAAGCATGCAAAAATGGGCCTAAATACTCTAACTCTCCAACAAAGTGACTTATATCCCCCTATATTTTAGGCACATGTTTTCCAATCTCTCTCAACTCCCCTGTATGCTTGCAAATCATAAATCCAAGCATATTCCTCTTTCACCATAACTTTATTTACAAATGTAGCATCTTAATAACATTTAGCTTAAGTGATTTATAATGATATCACTAAGATAAATGTTTTACATTTAATAATTTGATGCAAAACAAAGATGAATCTTGACCATATGGGAAATTGATGTAAAGACTAAAAGTCTAAGTCTATACTAGCACATACTAAGGGACAAGCATTAGTTGGGTGAACCCATAATAGGGTTACAATTTTTGAACGAAGAATAATTAGAAATTCTCATCAAAAAAATTAAAATGGTTTACCCCTTCTAATGAAGGGGGTTGAATGACCACCCCCTTCTAATGAACCCCCCTTCTAATGAACCCCTTCTAATGAACCCCCCTCCCTTCTAATGAACCCCCTTTTTCACCTTCCCCTCCACCATTTCAAAATTTATGCATTTTTTTGACTATCGAAGCTTGGGAAGGAGGTGCAAATGGAGTAAACTTGATAAACCAAGTTGGATGATTGTAGTGATCGAAACGTGCTTTCCAACAACTATAAATTTAATATATTTTGTTTTTATTTTATATTTTATTTTTTAGTTTTATTGTACATAGGTTTTTCACCGAACATCAAGTTCGATGAAAAATCATTGTGGAAAAATAGTAAATTTGAGGAATTTTTTTTTGAAAAATATATATCCACTAGGTATTGATGTCCTCGTTCTAACAAAAAAATAAAAATTGAATTTCAATACATACCAAAAAAGTTATGCGAGCCGAAGTGCACCTATGTCTAAATTATAAATGTTTTAACTTCAAAACTTAATTAAAAGAAAAATATTCAACAAAATGAAAGCCCTAGATACTTTTGTTACCAACCTAAATTCAAAAGAATTAGAGCTTTATCCTTTGTAGAAAAAAAGTTATGTGAGCCGAAGTACACACCACTTTTTAAAAATGTTGTTTACTATTAAAAACTAGTTATCAAGGGAGACGCAAAAAAAATACAATTTAATTTCAAAAAAAAATACATTTAAAATCTACAGAAAAAATCTCACAAATCACTAGTTTACATCATTTTCAAATTCCGATAGTTTACCTACTATAAGTGTCAGAAAGTGAAGTTTTCTTTGAAAATGTTGATTTCAATGTCAAGTTTGGACAAAAAGTGTAACCCATTATTGTGGATGACCAGTTACATTGCACAAGTTTAAATTAAAAGGTAAAATACCTTTTGCTTATGTCGGCATTTATTTTAGGGTAAAAACCTAGCAATGCAAAAATCTAAAGTCATCTCATTTTTCATTTCAAGTTTCTAGAAAACTTAGGGCACCACCAAGGGTTTTGATGGAGCTCCTTTATAGAAGAATTTGAGGCTTGAAGATTTTCATATGTATCTTGCAAATGAAAGTATGTTTTGACTCTTACTTTGCTCCATTTTTCTCTAGCATTATTCTATGTTTACTCTACATCTCATGGCCATCTTACATGAAATAAACATATGCTTCAAATCTCTCTATGTGTTAATTGGTACCTTTGTATCTCTACGCCATGACTTTGCATTTTCTTTGAGCATTTACTTGAAGACTACTCACCTTTGCTAAAGAGAAAGCACGACTCTAGTTTCCTTGGCCACAACCAAGGATTCTGTATTTCACTCTTTTGTGCATAGAAATGATGTTTTTGTTCTCACTTTGAAAGAAAATCATGAAAAACTTACATTTCTATAATATATGACAGTGGTTTTGTTGCTCGATGCTTTCTCTCAGTTTTATATATGACACCGAATAATCCTGAAATAGTAATAATGGATATATTCTACATTTCTTGTAGAGAGCTATTTGTGATGTTCGGCCCTATTTCACACATCTCAATATATCCTCTTATGAGACTTGGAGAGCTATGTTATTCCATGAATGGTGAATGAGTAAAACATAACCACTTAACATTTGATCACTGACCATTATCTTAAATGCTCCCAATATGAATATCTCTACTTTGTTTGAATATCTTCATTGACCTCTCCATGACAAGGGATTTCATCACAACAACCTGGAGACTTTCAAACCATGTTCTAGTCTATTAGGCTTCATCATTTAATCCTCTTTTCATCCTAGACATCATAGTCTCGTATAAATCTTCCAACATTTAAATATGTTGTCCCTCCCATGAAAACTTTTGCATATGCCTCTTCTTGGAAACAAGATCCATAGTTTCACTTGACCTCTTTGCTCATAGTAATTTTTCTTTCTCTATTCTATCTCAAATTTGCATACATAAGCATCCTACTTTTCAATGAACTTTGAAACACCTCTTTGAGAGAGTTGAATGAATAGAAGACTAATCCTATCCAAAATTTTAGATCAACACTAGAGAGAAAAACAAACATATTACCAAACTAAGGTACATTCCATCATCTATCAGTGCCAATGATCTACTTCTTTCCTTCACAGGGATCCACTTTGAAAACATACTATTCATGGCAGGTGTAGCAACACCCTCATCGATCTCCATTAATGCATGGATAAAAAGAAAGTATCCTCAAAAGAATAAAGACTACACCAAGCCATCGTTGAAAGACTATAGACTATAAATAAAAGCTCTAGAAGGAGAGGAATGCTTTGACTTTCCTCTATTGAAGGTTGTGGCTTCTCATATTTGTACTTCACTATTTCTCCTTGTTGTTAATATGAATGATATTTCATGAGAGTGACCAGTTAAAACAATAGCTATCTTAGTCAGCTGTTCACAAGAAAAATTTTGCCTTGTGAAGGAAATAATAGTTTGTAAAATGATTGAATTCCATCACACAATACAAGTATAACTCAAAGGCTCTATGTATTTTTTCCACTCCTTCATGAACACCACCTTTTCCACTCACTGTTTCTACAAAAACAAGGGCTAACCAAGCACCAATAGAATGACATAGAATGAGCCTCAAGATAAGCCAAGCCCCCTTAACAAATACACTTTTGTAATATTTATTGGATATATATGTCTATAAGGTTTGATTGAGTGAAATATTTACCATGGAGTGTGCCATAGGCATATGACAAGTTACTTAAACTACTACTACTATCTCCCTTGATGATTTCTCTGTGAATGACAAGATTCACCATTCTCCTTTTGTGATCTTTGACAAAGAAGAATATTCCCTTCCCTTCAAAGAAGAACTGGACAGTTTTGATGGTTCAAAATGACTACCCAACTTGAATGCTATGAAATTAACAAGCAATGCTACTTGTCTTTATCTCCACCTTTACAAGCTATTGTTTTGATCACTATTTTTTCCCTTGTTATATTTCCTTTCAATGATAGACCTCCTATACATTGTCCTACATCAACATTCTCACTTCTTTTCCATTGAAAGTGAAAGTTTCCTTATATTAAATGTCATGTTTTGATTTCAGAAATACTATCTCATGCCATGTAATTGATACCTATTGTATCCTTTATATTGTAAACTAATGTAACAACATTTTGTGTCTTAAAAAATCCTGACATACATTGTTGTTCTTGTGTCATAAATAAAATGACTACTCCATTGTCATTGGCCTCTTCCACTATTTGTTTTCCTTTGGGTGCAAGTCACAACTACCATTGTACCTTTATATAATCATGTTCTTCTTATGATCTCTCCACCTTAGTTTCTTATCATGTATTTCTCTATAACAAGACTCTTATTCATCATTAGAATCAAACAATGATCATTTTCCTCTAAAACACTTATGAGATATAGTTGTAAATATGGAGGCTTTACTTCATGAATGTTACTATTCTTGCTTATGGTTCTCATTAGAAAATAAAAATTATCATTATCTTTATATTATGATTGCATTGGATAGGAATTTATTTTTTATTGCAGTGACTTAGTAAACTCACTATCATGAATGATGAAAACTTCCCCAATACCACTACAATACAAGCTATAGTCCTATTCTCTCAAAAATCAATAAGGTAGCATGTTGGGCTCAACCCTCATGGGAGCCACATTTTAACCCACATGATGATATTAAATGAATCAAGATAGTAGTATTAATTTTCCTAGACCTACACATGAAGCAAACAAGTTAGAAAAAATATGTGCATATATCAGAGGTGTTTGATATGCTCCTTGTTTTCTTGGGTAGCAGTGTTTGCATGCTTGTTTAATCCATGTTGGAGATCAATTTATATGTTCATGGGTGCTTGTACATGTAATGTGAGAGACATAATTTCTCTAACATCATTTTATCACTCAGATGCAGGAACTAGGAACATTATGGAGCCAAGGAGGAAGAAAAAGCAAGGCAACACACACTAAACCAGTCATTCAGGCAATTACTGGCCTCTTTCCTTATATGTGCATTCTATTTTCTTACCTTTCAATGTATATTATTTTCTTCATTTACATTGAAAAAGTTAGTCTCACAGCTTGTGTGAGACAATATACACTTTTAATATCAATAAAGATTACTTTTTTAGAAAAGATTTGTGTAAATATTACCTATGTTACATGCACTTGCATTAATGCAATCTTTTGATTTATACTTATGCACCTAAATGTAATATAGAAAAGATTAAGAAATGTACCTTTCTCTCAGTTTAAAATTAGAGAGCTCAACCTAATTGAGCTAATAGTGAAATAAGGTAACAAGTATATCTAATGAATATTCTGATAATGAATGCTTGTTCTTGGCTATAAAGGATGAACCTACTTCTACTAATTATGAAAAAAAAGTGAAGGAAATCCCTCCAGAGAAGGAGAAAAAAGAAGGTACTATTATCTCTACCCTACATGATAAACAAGAAAAGAACTACTAGGTAGTCGACAATGGTTGTTCACATCACATGATTGGTGACAAAAGTAAGTTTGTTAAAATTGAAAAATATGATGGAGGCTTGGTTATGTTTGGAGATGATACTGGTGCTAATATTTGTGGGATAGGTTCAGTAAGTTTTGATGGAAAGAATAATACTAATTATGTCTACTATGTTAAGGGATTAAGGCATAATCTCTTGAGTGTTGGACAGATGTGTAGCAAGGGATATGATCTTGTGTTTAAGGATGAGAGATGTGAAATCTAGAAAGTATCCAAAACATTGATTGCTGTAGAAAAGAAATATGAAGGAATATCTATCAACTTAAGGGTTTTGATGGACGATGCTTTATGACTCAAATTAATGGAAGTTGGTTATGGAATCAAAGAATGTGTCACATGAATTTTGATAACTTGATGAGGATTAGTGAAATTCAGGCCATGAGATATTTAGCAAGAATTACAAATCCTATTAATGCTATTTGCAGGAACGCCAGTTTGGAAAGAAAGCAAGAAGTCACTACAGATCAAAGGAATAATCTACTATTGAACTACTGGCCTTAATTCATACAGATATTTGTGGTCCTACAAGAGTGAGAAGTCTAAAAGGTGAAAGGTATTTTATGCTTTTGATTGATGATTATTCCAAATATACATGGGTTACATATCTTAGAGAGAAATCAAATGCATTAGATAGATTCAAGACATTCAAAGATATGGTTGAAATGAAGTGAATTTGAGGAAAAAATGCTTAAGTTCTGACAGAGGTGGAGAATTCACCTCCCATGACTTTAATATGTTTTGTGAAGTGCATGGAATAAAGAGACAACCATCTTCTTTGAGAACTCCTCGACATAATGGAGTTGTTGAAAGGAAAAAAAGAATAGTTCAAGAGGTTGTTAGATCAATGATTACTAAGGCTAGTTTATCAAAAGTTTTCTAGAGAGAAGCTATTCATACTATTGTTTATGTATTCAATCGAGTTCAAGCAAGAGAAAATAGTAAAAAGACCCCCTATGATCTATGGTATGGAAGAATTCCTACTGTTAAGTATTTCAAGGTATTCAGAAGAAAATGTTATATCAAAAGAGATGAAGAAACTTTAGGTAAGGTTGATGCAAGAAGTGATGAAGGAATTTTTATTGGATAATATACTAAAATAAAAGCATACAAATGTTTCAATAAAAGACTAAGAAAGATTATAGAAAGTGAAAATTTTAAGGTTGTTGAGACAATGAAGAAGTAAATTGACATTGATGGATATGTATCTAATGAACCTAATTGTGCAAGAATAGAAGAGATTGTGGAAGAACATGAAAAGGATGAACAAGAGAAGTATAATGAATAGAATAAAAGAGAAGAAGAAGTTCCAATGGTGTCACCTAAGATGCCTAGATATGTGCAAAAGAATAATTCAAAGAGTTAGATTATTGGAGATAAGACTAAAGGAGTATTGACTAGAAGCAGAGTTGTTGAAGTAAATATGTGTTTATTTTTTAGATTGAACCAAAGACTATAAGAAAAGCATGTAAAGATGAACATTGGATGGAAAATATAAAAGAAGAAGTTATGTAAATTGAGAAGAACCAAATTTGAGAATTGGTCCCAAGACCAACAGATAAAAACATTATTGGATCAAAGTGGGTATTCAAAAATAAGTTGAATGAGAATAGAGAAGTGGTTAGAAACAAAGCAAGGCTTGTGTGTAAAGGTTACTCACAAGTAGAAGGCATATATTTTCAAGAAAAATTTGCTTCAGTAGCAAGAATGGAGCAATAAGGATGTTCTTAGAATTTTCAACTATAAAGACTTCAAGGTCTATTAGATGGATACAAGTCATGGAATGGTGAGCTAGAAGAAGAGGTCTAAATGGAGAACAAAAGGATTTCAGTGTCAAATCAACTAGATATAAGTGATCAAGAAAGCCTTATAGGATTGAAGTAAGCTCCTAGAAGAATGGAAGCTATAAGGATGTTCTTAGAATTTTCTGCTCATAAAGACTTCAAGGTCTATTAGATGGATGTCAAGTGAACATTTTTGAATGGTGAGCTAGAAGAAGAGGTCTAAATGGAGCAACCAAAAGGATTTCAGCTGTCAAATCAATTGGATATGGTGTGTAGATCGAAGAAAGCCTTATATGGATTGAAGTAAGCTCCTAGAGCTTGGTATGCGAGGTTAGATAGGTATTTGATTTAGAAATGTTTTAACAAAGGTACAACAGATAGTAATCTATATTTTAAGATTGAAAATGACAAATTATTGATTGTAGTTATATATGTTGATGACATTATTTTTTGAGGAAATGAAAATATGTGTAAGATGTTTGCATAAGAGATGCAAAAATAATTTGAAATGTCTATGATTGGAGAGATGAATTTCTTTCCTAGGCTACAGATTAATCAAATAGAGAAAGGAATTTTTATTTCATAGTCTAAGTATGTGAAAGAGATGTTGAAGAAGTTTGGGATGGATAGTTCCAAACCAGTATGTACTCCTATGGTGACTAGTTACAAATTGGGTAAAGATGATTCACCTAAGGCTGATCAAAGAAAGTATAGATCTATGATTGGTGGACTATTGTATTTGAATGCTACTAGACCAAATATTATGCATGTTGTCTATCTTGTGGCTAGATTTCAGGAAGATCCTAAGGAAACACATGTTATTGTTGTTAAAACAATATTCAAATATTTGAATGGGACTTTGGATTATGGATTATGGTATCCTAGAGATACTGAATTTACTTTAAGTTCCTATACAAATGTAGATTGAGTTGGATGTGTAGATGAAAAAAAGAGTACAAGTGGTGGTGCATTCTTTTTTGGTTGCAGATTGGTGGCATGGTTGAGTAAAAAGAAAGATTCGGTCTCCTTGTCTATTGTTGAAGCTGAGTATATTGCTGTTGTATCTTGCTGCACACAAGTTCTGTGGATGAAACATACATTGAAAGATATCACAATGGTGTATGATGATCCTATTTCTATCTTTTGTGATAATACAAGTGCAATTAACATTTCAAAGAATCTTATGATGCACTTGAGAATGAATCATATATCTATCAGCTATCATTGCTTGAGAGAGAAGGTCATGGAGAATGAAGTAAAATTTGAATATGTTCTAACGAAAGATCAAATTGTTGATATATTTACGAAGGATCTTCCTAAAGATACTTTTGAGTATCTCCAAGAGAAGTTAGGGGTCATTTCCCCTCCTTTCTTGAACTATATGCATATGGAGATGCATCAGTCTGGTGGATCTAGGGATCTATCTTTCTTCTGGAATGATGTTTTGGTGGCTACCTCTTAGGGGGAGAGGGTAGTGTCAGGTGTTTTCATTAAGAGTATTCTATTTTTTATGTCAAATGGGAAATAAATGTAAAATATATTTTTTCCTTTCCCATTGATGTCAAAGGGGGAGAGGAAGCATGTGGAAAAGAGAGGAAGAAAAAGAAAAAAAAAGAGGTAGAATATAAAAGACTATCTACTAAGGGGGAGAAATAGAAAGAAAAAATATTGAGAAGTGTATTAAGAGCTAGTATAGTGTCTTTGATGGTTTTTCACATCATGTATTTCCATCAATGACAAAGGGGGAGATTGTTGCAAGAATGGAAAGAATGAAGGTGTTGTCATTGATGTCATTTGGTCAATTGGTTATCTACTAATTGTTGTTGTCATTAGTGTCATGGATGCAGGTTATTGGATGTATATGTCAAGGAAATTGAGAAAATTGTATTGAAGAAAGATTGTAGGAGTTTAATGGTTCCTCTGGGTTTCACTCTAGGATTTGCTCCTATGTTTGTGTGGTTCAGATATGTTGATCATGGTTGTTGGAAGTTGCTATATCCATATGTTTGGTTGTTGATTCATTGTACAGTGCAAGTTATGTTCAATTGTGAACTGTGGTTCTCTATGTTTTTGGTTGAGGTTCAAGAGAAATATTATTGGTTCAGATTTCTCTTTGTTAAATTCTTATGATTTGTGGTTCTAGATTTGAGTAGTTTTGATTGTATTGAAGATAATTTTGGTATCTGGAAGGTTCGTGCTTAATTTTTCTATGTGTTTTACACTAGTTTGAATAATCTTGTGTTGAACACTACCTTCAGAGTTGATGAAGTGTGTTGGATCTATTTGGGTCCTTATCAAGCATGTGTCTAGGTTGCCTTCATTTTAATTCCACCCTAGGATGTTTTGGCATTGACCTAATTTAAATTTGAATTTGGATGGATGACTTTGGATATCTTCCAAAGTTGAAGATGGTATAAATACAAGATGAGTTAGTGGTGAAATAAGGCATAGAAAGGGGAAAGAGAGATAAGTTCAAAGAAATAGAGCATAGATATGTGAGATTGATGTGAATTAGTGAGTGTGTGTGATGCGAGTGTGGAAGATCAATGAAAGCATAAATGCTAAGTTTCTGGATGTAGTGAGCAGAAGGTGTACTCTATCATTCATGCATGTCTACAAGTGGTTGAGAAAATTGTGGTGGATTTCTCCATTACATTGAGATTATCTTCTCTTTGTAGTGTATATCTTCTATCTTCTTTGTATCTCTATGGTAGTGAGCCCTCTGGGTTGTTAACCCTATTAGACAGTGAATCTTGATCCAGACAGTGAGTCCTTTTGTTGGCAGTGAGCCTTGTTTCTCAAGCAGTGAGCCTTTGTTATTGATTTTGATATTCTCTATAGTGTGAGTTAATCCTCATCATGGTTTTTCCCTTATTTGGTTTTCCACGTAAATATAGTTTTATTTTGTTTATGTGATGGTTTTTAGTTTCTACACTAGTATTTAATGTTTAATCATTTAATTAGTGTTAAGGATTAATTCCAGTGAATGAATTAAGGCTTAAATTTGTGACAACTAATTCACCCCCCTCTCAGTTGTTTTGTTCAACAAGAGAATTTGGACAAGGTTGTAGGGTGTAGTAGAGGAGGGATCTAGATGAGTAGGATGTGAATGTGGGGGGTGATGATCATGGAGAGGAGGGGGATATATAGGTATGACTTAGTCCACTAATTGTTGTGAGAGATTAGCTGATTTGAGAGAAATATTAGGAAAGATAGGAGTTCTTACAGGATATTGGAGAGGGACATAGCCCAAGATGAGGCAGTGAGATTATAGGGACAGGTGCATGGAGGATGAGGAGGAGATGGTGGAGATTAGATGGCAACAGTGATAGCAAAGAGAGACCAACTCTGATAGAAGAGGGACACAACTTGAGTGAAGGTGACTTGACTAAAAGGCTTAGTAGATGGAGGGGGTGGTGGGGATGGTGGAGCACAGATAATAGCACTGACATCAGAGTGGGATCAACTCCAAGTTGCACAAGCTCAAGCTTAAGTAGAGGTGGCTCATTTGAGATAGGAGAGGGACACATGTCAAAAACTGTTGGGAGGTCGAGGGTTAGAGTATGCTTTTTTAGAGGTCACTAGGGCTACCCAAGAGGCTTAGTATTATAGAGTTTTGTATGAGGGGCTTGTTCCACCAAAGCAGAGGGCTCCCAACTTTATAGTTAGTGTCAAATCCCATAGGTCGAGATCAACTCGATCAAGACCGTCTGCTAGTATGGGCCACCTTGATAGCCGTAGTAGGCTCCACCTCTCAAATCACCATCACACAGGCTAGCTGAGTTAGATGCAGGTAGCATAGGATAGGGATAGAGTGACTATGACCTTTTGGATTATGCCCCAGAGGGGATCGACTTTTTGGTGTGTATAAACAAGAGACCTTTGTATAATTTGTACCATGACAATATTATTTTTGATGTATATGATGTGATGGATTCGAGCTATATGTATGGTTCTCATGATGTGATGATGCAAATTCTTTTAATATGATGTATATATGTGATGCTGACATGTTTTATGTAGGGTTTATATGATGATTATGGATGATTGTGATTTTAATGTTGATTTTTATGATTATGTAGTACATTTATTGTTTATGGCTTATTTTTCTATGTATGAAATAATGGCTTAGGATGATGTTTATGAATGCTTATTATTTGATGGATACAATTTTTATGTGATGTTGATGTGTTTTATGTATGCATGATATTAATTAATGCTAATGATTATTGATAATCACAGATATGATTATGTATTGTGAATTGATGGACGTATGCATAATGGTTATATGATTATAGGATTTGTATAATGGAAATGAATAATGTGGTATATTATGTGATTACATGATTTTGATGTATATTATGTCATGATGTGGATATTTATGATATGATCATGATGTATATGTGGCTTATGATTATGTATGTAAATAATAATAAAATTATGATATGAGTGCA
The DNA here is from genome assembly GCA_007258455.2 of Sequoia sempervirens. Classification (NCBI taxonomy): domain Eukaryota; kingdom Viridiplantae; phylum Streptophyta; class Pinopsida; order Cupressales; family Cupressaceae; genus Sequoia; species Sequoia sempervirens. Next base: position 422,330,117 of record VDFB02047230.1, read on the forward strand.
TGATGCAAAATGATTATAATAAATGAAAAAAAATGGTTAAATGGAAATGGATATTGGACTATAAATGCCATGAAATGACTACTAATGAGTGATGCAAGTAAAATGATTAATTAGCATAATAAGGGAGCAAGGAAATAAGCCTATAGTTTAGGATATAGGGTATTTCTTAACCAAGGTTGCTTGCACTCTTAGAGATTTTATTGAGGAATAATTGTACCATGATAGCTTTTCCTCTCTTAGTCATTGTTTGGTCCCTTGTTTCTACATAATGAATGATGGAAATGAAAATTGTGTGTATGAATGATCATGGTGTAGATGTACTATAGGTTGGTTGTTTTGTACAATTTTGTGGACATACCTATGAAAAAATGTGGAACTCTGGGGTATGAAATAGATGCAAAGGAAAAACCATGAGAGTGACCTTAGGTAATGCATTATGGGGATGGATAAATGCACAATATTTTTCTGTCATGATACAAAATATAGTCAGGTCTAGGTATGTGGGGGAATAGGGGGATGAAGGTGTAGATTATGTGGGGGGAATGAGGTTATAAGTAATTGGGGGATGAGATCATGGATGGATGTGGAAAGGATTGGGGGTGAATTGATTATGCTAGAAATGTGGTGAGAAATCCTAAAATTTGATATACCAAAGGACATTATACCCCAGTGGTATAAATTACCAAAGGTGTGATTATGTTCTTTGTATGGACTTTGGAGTCAGAAAACACACAAACAAAAGATGATTCCTTAATAAATTATACCTTCTAATAGCCTTAGTGGTCCATAAAGGGGATTATATTTGAGAGCCAAGATGTTTTTATCCCCCTCCATATAAGGTACTAGTTAGCATTAGTGAGTTAGGATAATCACAAACATGCCACACAAAAAATGACTAGATCCCATTTCACACTCTATCCATGACACACCAAGATATGAGTATGTATAAGTTTCCTAGACTAGGTGACTTCATGGGTTTGAAATGAAAATCATAAAAAAAGAAAATCAAAATGACCATATCTCTTGCCAAGGATAAAAGTGATAGATACTGATGATGTCAAACTAATGAAGGATTCATCCTGTTAGGAAAAGATGGGTGGGGATTATTATGGGTGGCAAGGGAAAAGGTTGTGCTTAGGGATCTAATTGATTTATTCATAATTTTGCATCAATGTTCACATGTAGGCATGCTCTTGTTTTTTTTTTTTCTTTTCTATGAGACTCGATTGGAGGCATGGGATGGTGGAATTTTACCATGGGTGGATGTTTATTATGGAAGGTGGAAGCATGATATTTTTATTATGAACAACCAGGCATTGTGAATAATGCCCCCCAAATAAACATGAAGGGAAAAGGGTAAGATGTGTGCATGGGCTGATTCGTGTAAGTTGTCTCATTAGTCGTAATAGAAGGTGGTATGCATGGATGGGGGATAGTGTGTGGACTTTCTAGTCAATTCTAAAAGGGTGGTATGCAAGGATGGGCTAGGTACTGTAGGTTGTCCAATAGATTCTAAGGGAATAATAAGGGATGCATAGGGATTGTGTATGGTGGGTGAGATCATATTATGAAAATATTTCATGTTAAAAGGAAAAATGTATGGATGCAAGTGATGGTGATCATGCATGGGTGGAAATGGTCATATAAGTTGTCTAATCAATCATGAAGAAATGGAGGAGGGTGATGGTGGCTGAGTGATAATGAGGGATCATGTGGGATGGGCTATGTATATATTTTTTTATGATGATTTATGTATAATTCATGGATGTGAAAGATCAAGTGGGAGTATGGTGGGTTAGGATGATGGTAGAAAAGATCTCTAGTTATTAAATTATGGGAAGCGATATGTGTTCCAAGCCATAGTTGGTGGTGAAATGGGTGGATGCATTATGAATGGTAGATGTATGGATGGGAAAAGTGACCTAATAGAATGTGGATATGATCCTACACATGGCACCTATTTTCCAAGTTTTCACCATGGTACTTTACCAAGGCACCACAAAGGTGGTTTTCACCATTGGACGAATTATTTCTCTTTACTACTTTTTGTAATTTTTTTTATTTTTTTGGTTCTTCTTAACCAAAGAATTATTTGAGATGTATGATGTTCATGGGATCTTCTTAAGTTTATCCTTCCATGGTGGCCAACTGATATGCTATCGATCCATATTTTTCAATAACAATGTAGGGAACTAGCCAATCAGGTTCAAATTTCCCCTTCTTTTCATAGTCATGTAGATTGTGTTGATTTTCTTTCAGGACTAGGTCATCGATGAAAAATTATCTATGCTTGATCTTCTTTCTTAACTTTTGTGGAGTCTATTTTGATACGCTTTAAGATGATTAAGGGCACATAGTAATTTCTCATCCAAAAGTTTCAATTGTTGCAAGTATGCCACACAATACTCTTCATCATCATTGAGGTTTTTTAAAGAGATTCTTAGTGATGGGAGTTTGAACTCAATTGGAAAATAAGATTTGGCACCATACACAAGGGAGTATGGTGTGGTTCTTGTGGGTGTGTGAATTTTAGTTCCCTAAGGTAGAAGAAAAAATTGATTGAGTTGTAAATTCCAATCTCAAACAACTTCATTAACTATCTTTTTTAGGATTTTTAGGATTGTTTTATTTGTGGCCTCAACCTGGCCATTTCCTTGTGGGTTATATGGAGTGGAGAAATGATGTTGGATATGGAATTATTGGCATAGATTTTAGGAATCCTAGTTTTTGAATGGTTTTATGTTATCTATGACAATAGAGGATGGAATGCCAAAGTGACAAATGATGTAATGAAGGATGAACTTGGAGATCTATTTCCCTATAATGTAGGTCATAGGTATGGCTTCAACCTACCTATAATGTAGGTCATAGGTATGGCTTCAACCTACTTAGTGAAATATTTAGTGGTAGTTATGATGAATTTATGACTATTTGATGAAGGGGGTGCATTTTTCCAATAAGGTCTAGTCCCCATATTGAGAAAGGCCATGGGGTAACAATAGGCTATAATTCTTGAGATGGTGCATGAATCAAATCACCATGTTGTTGACAAGATTTAAAAACTTTCACCTTATTGTTTGTGTCCTGCTCCATTGTAGGCCAGTAGTACCCTATATGTAACAACTTATTGAGTAATTAAGCTCCACTAGAATATGCCCCATAGATACCTTGATGCACTTCATGTAGGGAAGTTTAAGCTTATTTCATGTTTAAGCATCTCAGGACCATTGAAGGAGCAACAATATAGGATATCTCCAAGTAGGGTAAAATGAGTAGTTTTACAAATGAATGATTGTTGTTGGGATGATTATAGGCTAGGTGGGAGAGTGTTATTATGTAGGTAACTATATATATCTTGATACCATGAAGAGTTGGGACCAATTATTTTAGAAATCATTTTTGAATCAAGGATATCATAGGAAAGAATAAACAATTATTCAATTAGGAACTCGTATTGTTGACTATTTTGTGGGACATCAACAAGGGAACCAATGGTGGCCATGGAATCTATTGCTTTATTGTTTAATCATGGAATTTGATCAAACTAGATTTGCATGAATTATTTCTTAAATCTATCCACCATTCTCTTATAAGGAAATAACTTGTCATCCTTTATTTGATACTCATCATTTACTTGTTTGATAACCAATTGAGAGTCACCATAGACCTGTAGTTTTGTGGTCTTCCATTAGATGGAAATTTTGAGACTTGTGATTAATGCCTCATACTCTGCTATGTTATTTATACAAGGAAATGGAATTCAATAGGACTTGGGGATACAATCTCCCTAAGGTGTGACAAATAGTATCCTGACCCTTAAGCCATGTTGCATGAAGAATCCATCAAAGTATAAGTTCCACCATATGCTTTCCTTTGTAGCTAGAATGTTTTCATCTAGAAATTCTACTAATAATGGATGATTGTCTAGTGATGGAGATTTGGAAAGCTGATCAGAAACTACCTATCCTTTAATAGCCTTCCTATCTAAATACTCACTATAAAAAAAATTTAAGATCATGATCCATTTTTCTATTCTTCCTATGACGGTAGCTTTTGAGAGTAGATATTTTAATAGATCCAATTTGGAAATGAGTTTTTTTTTATGATTAAGCATTTAATGTTACAATTTATTGGTGTAGAAAACTACGGTAAAGAATTCTTGATCAATTGGAGAATAGTTAAACTCACATTTGACCAATGTTTGAGATATGTAGTATATTTCTCTTTCTTTTCCTTTATTGTCATGGTGTGCCAATAATGCCCCCAGTGCCACATTGGTAGCTAATATATATAGCAGGAGTGGTTTGTTTAGACTTGGTGGTACTAGGAATAGAGATGGGGCATTATACTCCTTGAGTTGTTAAAAATCCTACTAGAAATTACTTTCCCATTTGAACATAACATTCTTTCAAAGAAGATGGAAGAATGGTTGGCATTTATCAACCAAATGTGTGATGAATCATCTGATTGCTTAGAGATTTCCTTGTAAACTTCTAAGTTTTTTTATATTCTTTGGAGGAGGCATTTCCATTATTTATTTAACCTTGGTTGGATAAACTTTAATGTCTTTGTGAGAAACAACGAAGTCTAATATTTTTCCTATTGTGACCCCAAACACACACTTCTTTGGGTTAAGGTGAAGTTTATATTTCTCCAGTCGATCAAATATTTTTTCTAGTACTTCAATATGTCCATACCTTGTTTTTTATTTTCCAAGAAGATCATCTATATAATCTTTCATGATGTCATGTAACATATCATGAAATATCACTTTCATTGCTCTTTGGTATGTTGCTCCGTCATTTTTAAGTCCAAAAGGCATTACTTGGTAACAAAACATACCCATGGTGTGATAAAGGTTGTCTTATGTTGGTCCTCTTCTACAATTTTGATTTGGTTATACCCAAAAAATCTATCCATGAGTGACAACATCTCATTTCCTACTATGGGGTTGATAATAATGTTGATGTTCAAAAGAAAGAAATCATCCTTTAGAAAATATTTATTAAGGTCATGGAACTCAATACAAATTTTGATGCCCTTAGTGGGTTTGGAAACTAGTACTATATTTAATACCCACTTGGGATAATTAATAGGTTTGATGAAAATAACTTCAAGGAGATTTTTCATTTTTTCTTTTACCAAAAGTGCAATTTGTGGGTACATATTTTAGAGTTTCTCCTTTACAAGTTTCACATCTAGATGTACTACTAGATGGTGCACCAAAAGAGATGGGTTTAATCCTAGTATTTCTACATATGTCTAGGTGACATTGAGATATCATCTTTTGGGAAATTTTGCTAATATTTGATTAATACCTATGATCAATGACATAGTATAGGTTAACTACACCTGATCCATATGAATTCAAGGCATATTTAACCCACTAAGCATCAATCCCAATAAGATCATTCACTATAAACAAAGAGAAAGAATCCATTAAAACTAACATTCTAAATCATGAAAGCTTGAAAAACCTCTAATCTAAAACATTTAAACTTATCTTATTGGGGGAGTGGTGTCACATTGATGTGGAATGGTGACCCTTTCCCAATCCCTTGGATAATGATATTGTTTCAATAAGTTTTATTAGAGAAAACTAATGAAAACATGATTTAAAGGTAAATGAACATGATGCAAGCTATTTTAACATGATTTATGCTAAGATGATCGATATGGGTCTATGCAAATATACTCTAGATGTATGCAAGCTTCAAAATATTAAAATCCTAATTAACAAATAAGTTAAATGTATGCATATATGTTATCATGGAAGCCATTAATGGAAGCTAAGCTAATATGCAAGTAAATAAAGCTAAAATGATGTTAAATGTGAGTGCAAGTGGAAATGATTTTAACAACATAATTTTGTTGTTAAAAGATGGATCCATTTGTCTCTAAATAGTACTTTATCTATAGGAAAGTAAATGAGAAATGAAGGGCTAAGATTGAAAAAGTTAATCAATGTTCAAAAAGGAAAGAATATGGAGGCATGGATCATGGATTACCATCAAGGGTTGAGGATGCAAGATGATATTTAATCAAGGTCTCACATTCATCCAAAAAAACACACTTTCAAAACTTGCACAAGAAGTCTTGTAAGTTTTTTATAAGGAAGAATATTCCTTTTTTTCAAATGAGTGAAGAAAGAGAATATTCTTTAGGATATTCGTATGGGTGAGGGAAATAGATATTTAGTTAATTAAATCCAAATTTTAATGTGCAAAAGGGGAAGGAATATTATTCCACGGGAATATTCCTTTTGGAGGAATGTGAAAAAAGAGGAATATTCCTTTACAAGTGGGGGGGTTAGATTTATTTGTAATTTCATAATTAAATAAAGTTTCAATTATGCAAATTAGGGAATTTAGACAATATTCATTAAATAAAATGATTTAATAAAAACGGGAAGGTGATATGACATTTAATTAAATAAGAGGACTTTAGGGATTTAAATTAAATAACTTGATGTATTTATTTTAATAGGATGAAATGTTAGCATAAAAGGGGATGGATTAACCCAATTAGGTCAATTAGATTAATAGATGAAAATGATACAATTAATTAAATAATTAGGAAAATTTAATCAAGTAAGTGAAAAGAGGATGGGTTTCAAGATGAAATGATGTTAGTTAGCCAATGTGATCCATTGAGGCATTTTTAAGTGTCTACATTTTTCCCCTCTTTGAAGAAATGTACTTGTTGCATTGGTTCAAAGACTAATGTTGATTTCAATGCTGATTTTGATGCTAATGATGATGAAAAAATGGATATTGATGATCTCTTTGAGATGTTGATAGCCAAGCTAAAGTTGATTTATTTGATTGAATGATTAATAACAATGTTGAGGATTCACAACAATACAATGATTGTGTTTAATAACATGGATGACTGGTAGTGGTTATTGCTATCTCAAATGATGACCGACGATAATTTTCAACAGATTTTCGATGAAAGGCTACAGTGAAACGTAAAAGTCCGTTAGATGATTTGATATCAATATGATCAAAATATGGTTGGTTTCCCCCTCGAGAGATTGATTGGGGAATAAAGTGTTTTAATTAGTCTCACGATAGGTGAAAATCAGACTTATACTTTGAGATTTCAGGTTACTTTTGAATCAAAGAGCTACAACTTTTTAGATTGTTGAGCTGAAGATGGTATAGATGCCCAACTATTCCCCAGTGGAAGAGGGATTGTTGGTAAAGAGGATGAAAAATATTTCTTGGAAATCTCATATATTGATGTAGAAAGATTTCATGATGTATAGACAATCATTGGCTATGGGTAGCCTCATGTATATTTTGATATATCACACATATTTGATACTTGGATAGAATTGTTAGCAAAGATAGAAGAATAAGAAGAATAAGATGAATGGATTGATCATTGATTTTGAGATTAATTCAAAAATTTCAACAAGTCCATGATCCACCAAAACTTTATAGATGGTAATGAGAGATGCATGATGATGATGATTTTCTCATATCTTGGGATTGGGATTTGTTGTCATTCCTTAATTTTGATATAACACATAGACCTGATGCATCAAGGTATTGATAACTAGGATGGCATTGTATCTAGTGTAATAGAATTTGACTCTACAAATAGATAGGATAGTTCTTCTTCACACCTTGACATACAGAAACCTCATTGAAATGTAAGTTAGAAGCTCTAGAATATATCAAACCAAAGCATATGCAATAGTCAACAATGTACTCCAGACAACTTTCCTACACACAATTAAGAAAGTATGCACCAATAATATTTTACAAGAATACCCACAAGCACAACAAATGAAAGATAATTATTGATTCTCCATTCCCTTCTCTCTAAATTGTTTCGTTAGAAATCATCGAGAGGTCCTCAGAATGGGTCATTAAGATAAATCATAAGAAAAGATCAAAGACAAATAGTTAGTGTTATCCATATCTCTTTCCAGTTTAATATAGCTAAGATGATGTTTGATACTAATTCCCATCGTAGGAAGGATTCATCCTAGGACATGTTGATCAGATGTTTTGATTAGGATGAGGCGTTTGATAATTCATTGATACAAACTTTACTGACTTGTTTACCTATGATCTAGACTTTAGATTTTGACACTTAGGTTCTCACTTTACGACTTGTGATACTTTCTTTCTATTTATTTTGCCAAAGATTGAAGGTGACGCTTGATTTATTATGGATGGAAGTTTATTATGGGTGAAAGCGAGATGGGATGGGTGGTTTTGAATTTTGATATTTCCAAATTTTTGGTATTTGAAAATGCTCTTTGAGGTTGTTTTTGGTCTTTGGAGAGCTTTATGTGAATGTTTCGAAGCAATTATTTGAGGCTATTTAGGGTTTTCCAAAGGTTTCCAACAGTTTTTGTGTTTTCTATTTTTTTGAATGTTTAGGGATTTTCTAAGATTTTGAATGTTTTGGGGTTTTTCGAGTTTCAACCAAGAACCTAACCTAAAAAACCTATCCTAAGGACCTCGAGGACTAATCAAAGATTAGCCTTACCTATGCTATACATGTAGAGACCACGTAGTTTGATAGTCTTGACTTATTAACAATGAGATATTAACAATTGATTGATTGCTAGTTTATTATGATGGACTCCTTTTAAAAGGACCCACCTAGGGGTAGCCCCGAGGGCACATAGATGATGGCCTTGCTCACGCTCAAGCTCAAAGACCTCAGATTCTCGCTCAAGGCATTGTTTTGATTTTTGATGTTTTGACCTTTTTAGAAATTTTGATATGTTTTGGATGTTTTGGATTTTGACTTTATAATTTTCAATTTTTTTCTGGATTTTAGTTGTACAGGATTTTGATGTTTTTGGATTTTCTGATTTTACAAGTTTTTTTGGATTTTTTGCATGATCTTAATGAGTTTATGGATATGGTGATTTCAGTGATTTATTTCAGGATTTTTTTGAAAACCAAGCTAGGGTTGATTGATCTGATTGATGGATTGATGATGATAACATTGTTGAGGATACACAACAATGCAAGGATAGTGTTAAGCAACACGAGGATTGGGAAGGACATACCAAGATGACAATGGATTGATGGGATATGATAGATCAAGATTTTGAAGTTCTGCTGGGACAAAATATATTTGGAATGTTTTGATGCATTGAAGCAAAGTGTGGATTCAAACGCTAATATTACTGTTTGGATTGATGTCTTGATAAAAGATAAAGCTTTCTGATAAGGAAATTTCATCTTCTCATCAAAAGGTGTCAAAGGGCTAGTGATTTGATTTCTTCTTACGAATGAGTTGTTTTGCTAAGATACATGCACTTGAATGTAACCCCTGGATCTTTTCATCTTCTTTATCAATATCAGAGTTAACCTTACTTAGATGTGCACATCACGATAGAGTTCCCTTATAGTCCTTATGATGAAGAGTTGCTTCCAATACACAATCAATACGAGAGTTGGATATCATGGATGTTGAAGTGGATGGTGGAATGCATTGAGGGATATGAGATGTAGATGGATTGGTTGACAATTTGGAATATTTGATTCTCTAAACATGGGATGATGAGAAATGATGGGTGGATATGGAGATTCGATTGGGACCAACTTCTTCATATAATTTGTAGGTCACTCTTGAACCTTTCTTTTGTATTGACAAACACTTTTGATGGATGAACTTCCCTTTTTGATTTTTCTCCATAGTTTCTTTGACTAATGGAGTGTGATAGGGATGATTTTATTTATTTTGATTTGGTATCCATTCATTTTTTTCTTCCCCATTTTTCTTTGTTGATTCTTTTGCTTCAATAATTTGCTATTTTCTTTGATATAGACCTCTTGTGGTTGGTCCCAATTAGTGGGTGGAATGATGCGTGGACAATGATTCATGATATGAATGGTTGGAGTGTTGGTAGCCATTTCATCATAAGGACTCTTCATGCTCCCCGTATTGGTGTTTGCACTAGATAAGATTGCCCCCAATATTATGGGATTATTACTAACATGCTTTGATTTTTCTGCTGACAAACTATTTCCTTGCTATTCAAGATGGTTTAGTTTTGTTGATTCTTGACAATTCTTGATATCCTCATACTCACTTTCTTCAATTTGTATGGAGGATGTGTCTAATTTTGATGCTTCTTCAAAAGGTTTTGATGCTCTACAATCCATATAGGAGTCTTCCTCATGATCCATTTATGCTTGCTCTTCAAAGGATGTTTTTGATTTACCATCTATGTAGAGGTCTTCTTCATGATTAATTTTTTATATATCTATGGATTTTGCTATTCCTTGATCATGCGTAATAATATTAAGAGTAGGAGACTCTTGTTCCCTGGTAATGATATCAAGAGTATGAGACTCTTGTTTTGGATGAAGATCATCTACATGTCCATTAGGAGTTAGCATCTCATGGGTAGATGGAGCAGTATGTGATATATGGATATGATCATTATTTGTGACATCTTGTATGGATTGGAGAATTTCTATTAGATCATGGTAGTATCTTGGAGATACAAATTCTTTCTCTTGATTAATTTTGGAATTTATTTAGACATGCTTTGGATCAAGCTCTTGACATGGGTCAATTTCAAAGTATGGATTGCTTACAAATGGTTCTTGAATTTCTTCATTAGGTATGGGTATTGGCTCAATTTTTTCTTGATCTTTGAGTGGATTTTGATCAAGTGTTGAGTTGAGGATTCCTTCAATATCTACAACCATAAGGTCAAAGAATGTCAATATATCTTAAAAAGGACCATTGCTAGACTTTGGTGAAAGATGTTGATTGTTCTTTGGAATAAATCCTTGAGATATGTCCTCTAACTTGTTAGGTGATGTAGAGACATTGTCAACATGACCATTGGTAGATGAATCTTGAATTTTGTCCTCAAACATGGTGGTGGGATATTGTTAATGTTTTCAATCATAGGATCAAATGATGTTAATGTTTCTTAAAATGGATCGTTGTTGGATATTGTCGATGGGTCTTGATTATGATTAAAAAATGACCCTTTATGTATGTTGATTTGATCATTGGATGTGGTAGAAACATTTTCAAGGTGCTCATTGATGGATAGATCTTGATCATTGTTTTCAACAATTGTGGCAGAGAGATTGTCACTGCCATCATTAATGGTTGAATCTTAATCATTGTTTTCAATAGTTATTTTTTCTTGATCAAGAAGGTCTTGGATGGGATATTTGAGTTCGATACAATCTGGCATGTCATGATCTTTTGTGCTATGGTATTTACAATAAGCTTTATCATCATCTCATTGGAACTTGATGCTAGGTTCACCACCATTTAATGATTATGGAATTTTGATAATTTTAGCATGGACTAACGTTTTAATGTTGATTCAATTGACTCTCCCAAAGGAGTGTATTCATGTTTTCCATATTGTGAGATTTGTGCTTGTTCAGATTGATCTAGTTGTGATTGATCTTAGAGATGTGGTGATTGATCTTGTTGTTGAGTTTGCTGATTTTGATATCCAAATTCTTGTTATTGAAGATGTTGTTCCTGATGTGGTTGTGGACACAACTCAATGTTTTGATGACATGTTTTAACCAATGGGGGAGTGTGTCGATTTTGGAGTGGAGATGTATCTTGGTGATATCAATAAACAAATTTTCTAAGTACAACAATTTAATTTCATATAATTTGATCTTGATTTGATTTTGATACCCTTAGTGTAGTGGATTTGGTTGTTGGTCAAGCATATTTTGAATATACACTTATGGTATTTGTATGGGATCATGCACAAATTGATTTTGGACCATGTTCTGATTTGGGATGATGTTTATATTTTGCATCATAGGTTGGAATTGAACATTGTTGGGTTGGGAAACACATTGCTTTGATTTAGGTAGCCTTGATTTTGCATGGTGTTACCTTGATTTGGATCAATACATTGAGTTGCCAGTATATTGTTTGGATTTTGAATAAAATTAGTGTGATTTACAAATGTATCTATCCCATAGTTTACCAAGTGTGTATTTTATTTGTTCATGTTTGGTAAGTTTGTATTGTTGGAAACAAGCAATGCTGAGAGCGGGGGGTGAATCAGTGTTTTGCAAAATCTAAATTTATTATTGTGTTATTTAACCCACTTAAAAAATTCAACCAGAAGATATATGCATGAACAGAAAGAAAACATCCACAACACCATAACACAAGGATTTTTACGTTGAAACCCTATTAGGGGAAAAACCACGATGGATGGACAATCCACAATATGATATGAGTATACTCAAAAAGAAGATTACAAAATGGGAATGCACTTGCATTTAGGCACACTGCTTAGAGCTCA
>VDFB02047230.1:422342502-422430990 GCA_007258455.2 Sequoia sempervirens
CATAAAACCCATTGGCATAAACACAATGGCATAAGCAAACACTCACATTGGGCATATTCACCAATGGAGGAAAACATTAACATCATAAAACTAAAAGGACTAAGTCCTAGGATCAACAAAATCATTGAACTCAAAAGTGGCACAAAAACCAATACAAAATATCTAAAATTTTCATATTTCAAGACTTTTCTCCAAAACATCTATTATCACATTTCATTAAGTACCATCCTTTGAAAAAATCCTAAAACATCCATTAAATGGAAAATATTCAAATTTTATCAATATTTGACATTGCCTAAAATTAAAAAAATTCCCAAAAACTCCATTAAAGACACCTTGATTTTTCCATTTTTCTAAAACTTAAAATCTTGAAAAAAAGAAACCCTTTTGGTTCAAATAGGAATGACAATTGATTCATACAATAAAATCTATTTTTTGGGAATTTAAAAAAAAATGGCATTATCATGGTGCATTTTGGGAATTTGCAAAAATATTAAATACAAAAAAATACTATAAATTTAAAATTTAAATCTTCATTGGGAGCATTTTATACTCTAATAACAACCTACAAACTATTTGAATTAAAAAACAATGAAGAATGGAGAAGGATTGAAGAACTTACCTCACTTTTTGAACAAACATACAAACACACCAGGCTTTGCACACACCCAAAGGGAGATAAAATATAGTCACATGCACAAGAACACACCCATTACTATCCCAATGCTTCAAATCTCATGTAAATACATCCACAATTGTATTCCTAATTCCAAAAACAAGATTTGGTGGGAAGAGGGTTTTTGGAGGAAAAACACAATTTCTTCCAAAACATAATGAATAACAAAACAAAACCATTCTACCTATTTCAACCCTTTTTCAAAAATCAAAATAAAATAATGAACTATATTTTCTTTTCCAATTAACTGTATCTAATCCTTGATTTCACCCAAGCCCTATTAAAAATTTAAATATAATCCAATTTTCTATTTCACCCTTAATTTATGATTTAAGTATATAATAAAGCATATTCCCATATTACTTGTGGAAACTAGAATTCAAATCAATATAAAATTAATTCAAGTTATATTTATGTTTCATTGGAAAATGAGATTCTAGGTCTAATGTCTAGATCACTAAGATCAAGCCATTTCTAATAAAACATTGGAATTGAGATCAGAAAAAACCTAAAAGGTGAGTCAATCAACCTTGGATCTGATTCTTTGAAGGCCTTAGATATTAGATTTTGATGTGATGCATTGATGTAACTATGTGAACTAAAAATATACAAAATTCTATTATGAATTATGACAAACTAGAAATAAGTAGACAAATTTTAGTTCTAGAAATGAGGAGAGCAGACACAAGTGCAAGGTTGTCATATAAATTTGGTTGGTTCTTGTTGGTCTAGGGTGAAAGAATTCCCTAAACTGAGGACCCATTTCCTAAAACTAATTTTACAAGCCTAAGGTCCCTAGTCTATATCATCTTTCCTTTGGGTTAGGTTGTCAAATCTTCATTTGTTATTGAGAAAATTCAGATTCTTTGATTTGTCCACTTGTAGGTCCTTGATGCATGAATGGACACATGGCCTTCAATATTCCTCTAATTCACTTTAGATCTGTAACTTGCACACATTAAGAGAGGGGAAGGGTTGTGTCATATATGGGCTTGCCTCATTCAAACCCCATGTTGGTATTTCTACCTGCGCAATGGAAAAATTGATGATAAAGAGAGGGCATATCCTTTTGAGGGATAGAGCCTAAATGATAAACAAGTAATGAATTGACACTTTGCTACAACTCACAACTTAGATCTGATCTCATTGATGGACTAAAGTCACACTCATCACCTTCAAGGATCAATTGTTTCTTGACTTGATTTGATTTGAAGACCCAAGTGTTGGTGCTAACAAACGAAATACATGCAAAACATGAATGAAACTCACATAAAACTTGACATGATATTTGATTTTTTTTTTAATGATCCTCAAAATTATGCTTTTGACTACTCTTGAGTGCTTTAGGACACATTATTTTCTTAATTAAATTCTCAATATATTTCTCTTTCATTTGAAATTGTGAAAATACTATGTATTTATATGCATTTAATCAAATTTCCCAAAAAATAAATCCCGATAACAATAATTGAAATTTAAATTTCAAATAATAAATTACTAAAACTAACATATTTAAATTTTAATCTAAAGTACGTAGTCTAGGGTGCCCTATGTTGTAGAATAAATTTCTATTTTTTAGGGATCCAAAGTGTCAGGAGAAAATATTAAATGCCTACTTTGATTTCCCATGTTTTATTTTCTAATAAATGTTTTAAAATAGGAAATTACATGCACAATTAGGAAATTGGGTGCATAATTAGGTCCAAGAACATAGAGGGGACAAAACCTAGTGTGAAATTGTCAAGGGTGACAATTTATGATGCTACATTTAGCACCCACTTTAGTGAAAGTATGAACTTATGCTTAGAATCACTAAAGTAAGAATATGTCAAGAAGGATTCAACTATCTAAATATTGAAGAGATAGGATGGCCATGGATTTAAGGTAAGCATGCAATCCACAAGGATTCAATATCTTATGGAAATACGATATAAGGACAAGGGAACACACATGTATGAATTGCAATGCAACATGGGAAACACAAAGCATACACGATGAAGACACATGATATAAAAATAACATAAAGAACAAAAATAAAAAATAAAAACAAACACAATGCAAACACAAAAAGACACATAGAGCACAAAAAAAATGGTTAGTACTGAAGGATTCAAGCTAGTAAGGCAAAGAGGCCTCAATCTTAATTTTGTACCAAACACCAAACTTCATCCATCAAATGTGATGTTTAAACAAAATGGTACTATCACAAGGATGTAAAATCACTCATAAAACACATGGATCCACTAGCAACAAATGTGTGTTATGCTAGGTGGTCATGTTAAAACTCTCAAGTTCATGAATCAAGAAGTTTTGTTATACTAAATCCATGGAATATTTTACCAATCATGCTTTAGGGAGTGCATAAAATTTTAATGTCATAGCAGAAAAAATGTCATCCACACCTAAGAAGGTGCATAAATGTTTAATTTCATAGGGGGAAAATTGATAATGATGCCTTAAGGGGTGTTATAAAACACACCACCACCAAAGAGGTATGTCAATAAGTCGAATATCACAAGAAACCTATGGAATGGCTAGGGAGGATATGCACCTCCCTTAAAATTTCAACATACTTACTAAGTTGGTATTTTAATGAAGAAGAGGGGAAGAGGGGATCCTTGAAAAGAATACACACCTACCAAAATTAGTTATCCTTACCCCCAAGTGTAAAGATAAATAAAAAAATGCTAGAGATTATTATGTTGTTACCATGGGAAATATGGTTGCACATAATATTATACTACCATGAACGACAATGAGCAAACACATGAAGCTAAAAATGCCACATGATGAAGAGAAACACATAAATAAATCAATATTTTGAATAATTAGATGCATCAACACATGGAATAACACCACAATCAATAAGTTGTATTTTTACCGAGGCTTGGCATTTATTTGCAGGATAATCATGCACTCTATGATATGCACAAAATGAGATATTTATATAAAATTTATTACATGTTGGAGGAGGAAGAGTAATCAAACTATGAAAAAATATGCTCTTGCTCTAATAAAGGATAAGTAGTAGCAGACATTCCTTTCTTCAAATGAGAAGAAAATATTGATTTTCTACCACAAGAAGTCATAAATACAATAGATTATGGAGCATGATATGAAGATGTGGATGAGGGTTGGAATCATAATCCCTTTTTAGAAAGGTATGGTATAGAATTCATATGATCCCTATCTCATTGTTTTATGTTTTCATTATATCCACTTTTAGAAATAATTTTATATCCAAGCTCATGTAACCCTTTTCCATATTAGATGAAGAAGTCTATTTGAGTGTTCTTGATAAGAATGGATCCTTTCATAAGAATTCAAATCATTTTAAATATTTTTTAAAGTTAAGAATCACTAGCACACAGGGTTTTAAAGCTAAAGATTCCTCATCACCATCATGGAGTGATATTTTTGGATTTGTTGATGTGGAAGAAGATTGAGAAAATGAAATACAAGACTCCTTAGGAGTAGATTGTGATATTTTGTACTTTCCCACAAAGGAGGGTGTAAAATATAATGAACCCAAATCATCATCTAAGAGTTTTCTTATAGGTGAGATACAATCTTCAACATGTATATGCTCTACCTTTGAAGTTGGGATCAAAGTATTAAGAGAATTGGAAGTGTGTTGTTCATCTTTGACTTGTGAAATATAAAATTTTCATCTACTTTAACCATCCATATCTTGTTATTAGATTCATACTTCATCTCGCAATGAAGAGTAGATGGGACTCCATGGAATAAATCCTTAATCTACATAAGATAAGATTATATGAAAGTGTTCTTGAAATGATATAGATAGGGGTAGGAAAAACAACATGCCCTACCTTAATAGGTAGTGTGATTGTCACTGGTGGTTGCCTACTAACATTATCAAAGCCACAAATAAAAAGATCATTAGGTTCTATGAGATTCTTGTCCACATAAAATTTATCTAGAAGATCAATGCTACAAACATTAAGACCCAATTCATTATCTATGATAGTATGTCTAACCCCAACTTTATTAATGACAACCATTATCATTAAAGCTTCATGTTTGTTTTGGATTTCAATCAAGGGTAATTGATGTTGAGGGAATGTAATATCTAATTGTGTCACTTGCATACAGCCAAACAAGGTGGCTACATCATTCACTTTGATAGAAGTTGAGACATCAATATTTTGTAAAGCCTCTTGGAGAATCCCATGGTATGTAATTAATGTTTGAATCAAGTCCCAAAGATAAATCTTGGCTGCAAGTATTATGAATTTTCTCAACAAGAACATATTCTTTAACACCATGCTAGGAAATCCTAGGTGGGGATGGAAGATATGGTTTACGTAATGGGATGGATGTTGGAATTTTTGTGGTTGCATATTACTTGTAGTATTATATGTGTGAGAAACTATGTGGTAACTTGGTTGCTTCAACACACCTTGTTGCACATGATTACTAGTGAGTTTCTTTGTAAAGTTTGGGATATGGCCATGAAGTTTTGGAGGTCCTATAATGAGAGGTGTTTTAGGAGGTTGAATAATTAAAGGATTTTTAAGAGGTTCAATAATTAAAGGAGATCAAATTATCAATTATGTGTTCATAACCTCAACTGAGTTAATTACCTTTTGATGATCTTCTATCAATGGGGATGCAATGTCAATCTAGCATCTTCATCTATGTAATCCATCTAACTATATTTTGAAATAAATGTATCAATGATTTCATATTATTGTGCCACAATATCTTCCTAAGTAGGAGATGTATTGGGAGATAAGTAAACAAGATTCTCATGATGCTCAATGATTAGATCTTCTAACACATAGATACCTTCATAAGGAGGTGAGATATAAGGAGAAGAAAAAAATGATTGTCATGAGTATCAATGACTATATCCTCTTGCACCAAAACATTCTCACAAGTAGTGGAGGTGTTGGGAGAAGAATCAACATGACTATCATGATTGTAAGTGGTTTCATTTTATTTCTTCAAAATATTCTCATAGGTATAAAATTATAGTTATACAATCCATGCATTAGCATATCAAAACCACATCATTGAAAAGGAAATATGCTATTTTTCCTATGGATCAAATGAGTGATGCACATAAAAATAAAAAAGGTACAAAATTAAAAAGCAAAGGAACATAGAAGACATTCAAATAGACTTGTGATCCAAAATTTAGCTAAATTTAACTGGTTTAGGGCACAAGGTTACCCTAATCTAGTAGGTTCTTAATAAAAATCAATATTTGGATCTGTACGATAGTGTTTAAGTGTCCTACTCTATGACTGTATAGGTATGATAATAAATAAATCTTTAAAATTCAATAGATTTGTGGTTTTGAAATGTGAAATGCAAGTATAAAAATAATATATAATAAATACAATTTAAAACGCAATTTTTTAGATTGTAAAATGCAAAAATTCACTGATCCTAATGTGTGAAATCATAAATGAAAAGTTTGATGTCTTTTTTTAACAATAACAATGCTCTTTTTCACCTTTTTCACTATATGCATATGCCTAAATGAATGCATTAAAAACTATTAGATTTTATTTCAAATATATTATGACCTAATGTAGATTTTTTAATTCAATTATGATGTAGACATAACTTATGATGACTAAAATTAACGCTATTTGAACTTTGAGTGCAATATTCTATACAATTCTTTTTCATGAAATGATGATTCATAAATGATAAATGCAAAAAAACTATTATTAAAATCAGATATAGGATGATATGCTTTAGATTTTAGAAGGTATATAATGCAAATCAGTTGATTTCACCAAAAAAATTCATTAGAAAAGGAGATCCTAGGTCTAATGTCTAGATCAATAAGATCAATCCTTTTGTAATAAACCAATAGAATCAAGATTGACAAAGGTATGAGATTGAATTGGAATATAAAAGATGAGTCAATCAACCATGGATCTGATTCTTTGAAGACCTTAGATATTAAATTTTGATGTGATGATGAATTGATGTAATTGTAGTGTAGGAAATTGTATACCTTTACAATATCACACTATGTGTGCATCCCCTTAATTAATTGGACTTAATTAAGCCTCTAATTGACTAAATTATGCATTCCAAAGCCTTAGTATTCCCATTTTCCAAAAGGAAAACCTATATTAAATAATTGCCAACATTAATTAAATTACCTTGGAAATTGAGTGTCATGGACTTAGGTCCTAGGACCTAATTTTTAATATGTTTTTGGCAGAATTTTAATGACTCAAATTCAAGTTTCAAGTGCCAACTTTTGTAATCTAATTTTTGGGAAATTAGATAAACCTATAAATACAATTATTTTATCAATTCAAATCTAAGAACAACTAAGCAACATTAACTAACAAGAACACTCTTTTGAGACTTCACAAGAGAAAATATTATTTTCAAGAGAATTGAAGAGTAGCATTATCAGTCATCTAAAATAGCAATCAAGATCCTATCATCATGTCAAATTTCATGTTTTTTCATGTCATGTTTTGGAGCTAACATTGTGATGTAGTTTTCAAGCATTCAAGCATCAATCAATAAACCCAATTCATGCAAGATCAAGCCTTAGAAATGTGTTTGAATTTAGTCCTCTAAGGGAAGCTATTAAGGGTTCAGTGAGTTGTAACAAACTTTGTTCATTCATAAATTCCTTCACTTTGTCATTATTTCATTATCAAGGTTTAATTATCAAACATGAGGTTTGATTAAGGAAAATCCATGTTCACTCAAAAGTAAGAATTTTTTCTTCTCTCTTTGTATGTGTAGATTTATAGGTGAAGAAGGACTGAAATTTTATCAATGGAGCATTTTCACTAAGTTGTATTTGTTGCATTCATTGTTTTCAAGCTTTGGAAACTCACCTATAGGTATTATTTCTAGATTTTTGATAGTAAAACCTAGAGGAATCATAAGCTTAGATTTGGGACATAGGACTACAAAAAGTATTTTTGGACCCCTGCACTAGGACCTATTCACCCTAGGGAAAACTAGTCCTGCTATAGACACTGAAACGTATTTTTCATCATAGGTGCACACTAGTTTTCCCTTCTCAAATCTGCCTGCAAATTATCTTTTTTCATTTTTTTATCATATCATTTTGCATTTCAACTATTAGGTCATATAATTCACTTATTTAATGCACTTTAAATCATTCCAAAGCATTAAAAATAAGTCATTTCTATCATAAGAAATTAGAGATCCCAAAGATCCAAAATAGGGTTGACTCACCTCAATGTTGAAATGCAATCCTATCCTTTTGTGATCTCTCTTTCTAATGAAATTTAGGGATAGGGGTGTTTGAATCCTAGGCCATTACATTCCACATTATTTAAATTGATTTCTTCCTTTCCCTTTCATTTAATTTTTGTGAACCCAATGTTAAGGTGTCTTGTTCATTATTTCATTTTGGTGAACCCGACATTGTACATCATAAATTCTGATTTGCAAGTCTCTAAAACCCTAGATCTAGGATTTGCATTAGTTTTTTTCCATGTCATTTAGGGTTTCAAAATTACTTTTTTACATTATTTAAATTCACAAAAATCCAAAAATATTTCATAAAACATGCATACATCTTACATATATTTCACATAGTACTCTACATAAGGGTATCTTTCATTCATTTACATTAAGAAATTCAGTCAAAATTGCATCTCAAATGTTGTAATTTTATTTTCTTTTTGCCATCTAATTGCATGTGAATTTAATCATCAAATTTTAGAAATATGTAACTGAAAGAATCTATTTGCAACCTAAAATATAGAACTTAAACATTAACTTAGAGATTGAAAATTTAATTTTTCAAATCCTTGTACAAAGAACCATTTTCCCTTGGGTGAACCTGTCCTTATACATGCCATTTTCCAGATTTTTGAGCATAAATTTGTCCTTTTCTGCTTTGTTTCCCTCTATTTTTAGATCTCAATTTTAGTTTCAATAATTGTTGTTTTCTATAGGTGTGTGCATTTAAGTAAATTTATCAAAACAAGTGCATTATTCAAAATTAAAATTTACATTCAAAAGACATCATTTCCAGATTATTTTTACATCTTATGGTCATCAAATCTGAAATTTTGAATCAAACTTCATTTGTACTTGCATTTGACATATAAACAAACTTTCATCATGGATGTGTTTTGGTAAAATGTGGATGTCCTTAAAATATTTGTTTGATGTCTCAAGTTGTGTGTTTGGTTATGATCCTAATACAATTGAGCCTATTTATGATCCTTCACCTCCTAATGAATGTCCCCATGAGATTGAAATCTTAGGTGAAGATGAAGATAGCTTGCAATAATTCATAAAAAATTCCTTCACAACCTAGATAACAATCCATCCTTTTATCCCTACATGCAACAACCAAAACCTCCTATCATCCCACCACTTGAGATGTTTGACCTATTGCATCCTAAAGTTGAATCACAAACCAAGCCTAAACCATCAAGCATGAAGGAACCTATTCACAATAACATTAATACTCTTCCATCCTATTCCCACCAAGTTACTAATACACATATAAACCTAGAAGAGATTTATGGTGAAGGCTTTTGAATCTTAAGTAAACAGGATGTAACATAACAAATGAACATGAAATCCATCAATTGCTAGAAGAACAACCATCAAAAGACACCAAGGGATTGGGATATCAATATCGTCCCCCTCCACACCAATCAATTTCCCAATCAAGTAAGAAACCCAAGACCTACAAGCTCAAGAAGCTACCATTTTTACATACTATAACTAAGACTGAACAAAAAATGGATAAAATTCTCTATCTAGGATTGATTACATTACCTCTTATTCAAGAGAATGAAAAGGGAAAAAGTAAAAAAATGAATTATTGTGCATTTCATGGAAATCTTAGGCATCTTACTTATGAGTGTCATACTTTAAAGAAGCTGATAGATGAACATGATATACTGATATAATTGGATAGCATGTTGTATAGGAGCTAATTTTTACCCATCTTGTAAATTCCCCTTTTACACCCCCTACTTTAGAAAAATCAAACCTGATTAAGACAGTCCACATCACCCATCTGCATTGAATCCACTTGGTGCTTGTCTTTTCTATCAGTAGTAGAATTTTTTCAAGGACAAGAGTGTGGCACGCGAACATCTATGTGGCACACTGTTATCCCTAATAGATTCCTGCCTTTGGCATCCATAGGGACATTACATTCTCTATTGGGAATGAAGTGTAATTCCTTTGTGTCAACCAACCAACCTGAAAACAATTCTTCCCCTCTCATTTTGATCTTCAAATTCCTATCTTGTTCATTCAGTTCATCTCTTTTTGCAATTTTGATTTCATTCTACACCAGCTTGATCTTTTGAGCAATACAATTCATCTTCTTCACATTTTGTTGTGCTTTTTCCACCATTGGAGTTGCAACTTGGTGTCCTAAGGGATTGCTTCTTCATTGTTGTGGCAATGTAGAATTTACCAAGCTTGCATCCTCTTCTACATGCTTGAGGGTACCTCTTGAGAAGGTGATATTGCTTGTTGATTTATGTAGCATAGTGATTTTGTGATTGTTTGGTACTCTTTTCCATTGTTCTCTTTATTACACTTTCTATCTCATGTCTTTCCTAGTTTTCCATGGAGGTGGAGGTACCAAAGTGGGGATTTGATTGAGGAAAACCCCTATACAACCCCAACATTTTTCCTCTCTTGGTTGTGCATATGTGTAAGTGTGCGTGGAGCTTGTTGGAAAAATGGACTCTTAGTGAGTTGGTCATAGTCACCTTTTCTTTCATCTACCTTCTTTACCATCTTTATAGTTATTTCTCGTACTTCGTTATTCAGTTTAGTTCATTAAATCTCATTAGATAGATAGTTAGTAGGTTTCCTAGTTTTTCACACTATATTTCACACTTTCTAGTCGTATAGACACCAATGCCCTAGAGAGACACTGGTGCACCGCGTTGTCATCCTTGAGCCATGCTACCATCCTCAGATAGAGAGTTGTCTAAGGTGCAGTTTGAATTCTAGAAACCAGCTCATCTAGTCCCATTTAAGCATTTAGATTAGTAGAGTGATAGAAGCAGTTGAGAGTTCTCTTCATTCTCTATCCTCAACCTAAAACACCTGCTTAGCTTGAGGTAAGATAGGGAAGCCTTCTGCTCTTAGCTCTCTATGACCTAAAGCCATGGTGTGGTTGGTCCCCCTACCTTACATTTTGGTGAACCCGATGTGAACCATTTTGGTTCCATTTAGTGGTGCTAAAAGTTCCTTTCCTCACATCCTAGGAGCATTGTGGGTGTGATTTTTGTGAAGAATTTCACCTTGCAATCCAACCTATGACCCCTAGTGGCATAGTTGGAAGGTTTTGTAAGTGTTGCAAAATGAATCTTAATTGGGTCACTATCTAGTTACAAAACCCTTGGGGGCTTCGTGAAATTTTTGTTTAGTGTGCATGCAAATGGCCTCCTTTTTACATTTTCCCATCCCATTCATGTAACTTGCAAGTATTTCTCATGACATAACATTCACCTCGCAGGACCCACTGATGAATTACAATAGAGAACCATCTCCCTTATACATCCCCATGTGAATCAGCAAAAAACATTGTAACCAGTGTCCTCGTCGATCCCATGTGTCGGGTGAATGTCATCATTGAGGAGATTATGTTGATTAATTTCTTGCATAAAGATGGGTATGACAAATGTAGGAGTACTATTCGCACATATAATGGGCTTTTGGTTCCTCCCCTTGGCTGCATCACCTTGTTAGTCCTAGTTGGACCTAAATTAGAAAATTTACTTTTTGACATAATTTTGAGGTTTGAAATCTTCATGGTGAAACTGGGTATCCCTTGGTTGGCTGCTATGAATGCAATTCCCTTGGTAGTGCATAAGTGTCTGAAATTCATCCAAGAGGGTACAATGCATGTAGTCCATGAAACTAGCTATAAACCGTTGGTTGTGCATGGTATCTATTCATTGGATCACTTCTAGCCTACACCTATTGGTCCGCTTCCTCCTAGGATGGACCTCTTGTACCAAACCTATGTGAAGTACAAGAGTGGGTGCTTAACACCTAAATTGAGGTACCCTCATTCCCCTTATGCCATCTTGCATAGGGCCTACCTAAAAGCGGACAATGATGCCACCCTAGCTTATAGAATGGAGGAAGAAAAGTGTGCTTGAGGTTCTTCTTCCTACTCTTCTATTGTCCCACCTATTACTTCTTATCTCCCTATTGTGGTGTCATTATATTTTTACCCTAGGAATTTAATGGATAATTTGATGGTGTCCACTTGGAAAAATCCCAACCATCTAGCGTTTGAACTCCCCATTCTACACACAGTGCCTAGGACCATTTGGTATGTTAAGGGGAAGGGTCCTCGTGGGGAGTTCTCTAGGTCTCAGCCTTCGTAGCCTCCTACTACTCCTACCCCCAAGGAAGTGAATGGGAAGAGGCCTACCATTGAGGTGTTAGAGCCTTCTCCCCCCATTGTCATTCTAACCTCTTCTCAATCTCTCTCTCCTACTCCTATCCAGGAGTCCCTCTGCTGGAGACAGCCATGATGGACACTCTGATGGCCGAACAAGAGCCTTCTTTCATGTCCCAACCTTTTTCCTCTAGCTCCTAGAGTCATAGGAAACACCTTTCAAATGAGCGCAAGCATCGATGAAAGGATCTAGCTGTTGAGTAGGCTGCTCTGCAGAGGAAGGAAGGGGAATCAACCACCCTTGTTTTATTGCCTACTATTGTGTCCTCTCCCATTCCCTCTACTTTAATTTTGTCAGCCTTGGTGCTACTTATGGCTCTTGCTGCGAGCATAAATGCACCTAACCCTAAGAGGGTGTAGGTTTTTATTGCTCCTTTGGTCGAGATGCCCCTTTTGATGTCCCTCCCAGATATCCCATTATTCTCAAAGCCCATGAACATGCCAAAAACCTTGGTGGTTTCCACTATAGTTTTATCCTCCTCCTTTGGGTCTTTTGCCTCATCTATGGGTGTATCACACCCTCCAATGAAGATGAAGATGGAAGATGGCCCTACTAGAAAAGGGGGTCAAAAGAGGAATCCACCTTTTTCAGAGGGTGGTTCTACATTAGCATGCACCATCCTTGTGACTGAGGAAGTTCTCGCATCCCCAGAGTTCATCACTGCTCTTGAGACACTCAATGAGCCTAGTAGTAAATCTCGAGCATTGCCTCCCTCCCCCATTGAGTCAAAACATGGAACTCTCGTGAAGTGCATGTTTAATTCTTTGGATGAGGTCCTGACCCTTTCAACAATCTTCACAAAGTTACTGACCTTTACCCAATAGGACTTTAGCAAAGGAGACCCCAAAGAGTCTCCTTCCTTGGCTCTTGTTGAAGGGGGTTCAAAGGGTTCCCCCCTTGAAATTTTTCCCTTACAAGCTCATATGCGTTCCCCATATAATGATCTAGATTGGGAAGTTGATGACCTCTTGTTTGGCGAGTGTTAGGGGGGCACCTCTTCTTTATCTATAGTGTAGATTGTGTATGTGTGTTTTTGTTCCCTCGTGCTTGCGTTATGTGTTCATAGATGACCCTTGTCACCCTTGTAGGTGCTTGGATAAAGGAGTTTTTTTGTGTCATAAAACTTCCTCTATTTGTGTCATCATTCTTCATCTATTATGTGTATTGATTTTTGACAATTGGGGATGATGCAAAGTGTTGGGGGAATTTAGTCTTCCCTTCCATGTTGACCCAATTTTTAATTTTTATTTTGTCTTCTCATACATCCTTCACATGGTTTGATATAGTAGGGGGTTGATGATAGTTCATATATACTATTATTATATTTATATATATTTATGAGTAGCTCTGACCTTGAACCATCAGATCACCCTTGTCCCTTGTGTGTTATGTTATTATTTTTCTCTCTTCATATCTTTCTCTCTTCTTTGCTTGGTTCATGACTTTTTGGTGCTTATGTGTTGTCCCTCGTGTGTGTGACAACATTACCATGGTGACATCTCACTATGTTCTACAGGCCACAACATCACTTTTTCATTCTTTCTTTTCCCTCCTTAAGATGGCACATGGCTTGTGTTCGACACACACCATCCTAAGCCGGGGTATCATGTTGGTTCGATTTTTAGAAAATGCATTCGATGGCTAATGAATCTATTCTCGAAAATATTTTAAAACCTTTTTCAAAAATCACATTCTCAATTTGGACCCCTAGAAAAATGTGTTTCCTTTGTCATGGGTTCGCAAAGAAAGAACTTAAAGAACTTTCCTCTAAGGAAGGAGAAACTTCTCCTATGGGAGAAGCTTCAAACTTCCCCTCACAAGGGGCCATTTTCTTCCTTTCAAATTGCTTGATGAAGTGAACATATTTCAAAAGGATTCCTTGATGTTGAATTGATTTTTGAAAATCATTCTTGTACTTTCAAATGCATGTCCCTTGAGTGGACCCCTTTCCTTTTGAAGGGTTTCTGAGGAACCCCTTTGAAAGCTCTTCCTTTAATTTTTTGACTGTTTGCTTGTTTTAATTTGTGGTCACTTTTTGTTCTCTAACATGTTTTATCTATAGATTAACATGTTGCTTTGCAAGTGCGCTAATGAAGTTGCTTTCCAGTTTGACTCTACGGAGTCCCCTTACACTAGGCTTCCTTTAGGAGAGAGTACCTAGGAAGCACCTTTTTTACAAATCTAAGGGCCAATGAAGCCATTGCATCCTACGAGATTTATCCATCATTGGTTTTTGGGCCTTTAGTGTACTTTGTTCAACTTCATAGTTTGAGGATCTACAGAGTTCTTTGTTCGAATATCCTCAAGAGAGAGTAGCTATGGAGTTATTTTCCTGCTCTGCACTTTTGAGCTCACCAAATTATAGTCTTCTTCCTCGACAGTTTAGGTATACATTCTTAAAATCTTCAATTTACTTTACCAAACACTCATTAACACTCATGCTCACTAAAGTGGGGGAATTTGTACCCCTCTTGCAAATTCCCCTTTTACACCCCATACTTTAGAAAAATAAAACTCGATTGCAAAATTCCACATCACCCATTTGTATTGAATCCAATTGGCACCTATCTTTTGTGTTGGTGGGGGAATTTTTGTCGAGGATGTGAGAATGGTGTGCAGACATTTGTGCAGCGCGCTATCGTCCCTAATAGATTCATGCCTTTAGCATCTACAGGGATGTTACATTCTCCATTGGGCATGAAGTGGAATGCCTTTGTGTCAACCAGCCAACCCAAAAATGGCTCTTTCCCTCTCATCTTGATCTTCAAATTCCTATCTTTCTCATTCACTTCATCTCTTTTTTAAATTTAGATTTCATTCTACACCAAATTAATCTTTTGAGAAATAAAATTCATCTTCTTCACATCTTGTTGTGCTTTTTCCACCATTGGAGTTACAACTTGGTGTCCTAAGGGACTCTTTCTTCATTGTTGTGATCTCATAGACTTTACCAAGCTTTCATCCTCTTCTACATGTTAGAGAGCACCTTGATTGAGAAGGTAATATTGCTTGTTGACTTATGTAGCATAGTGCTTTTGTGATTGTTCTGTACTCTTTTCTAGTATTCTCTATATCACACTTTCTACCTCATGGCTTTCCTAGTTCTTCGTGGAGGTGGAGACACCAAAGCAGGGATTTGACTGAGGAAAACCCCTATATAGTCCCAAAATTTTTCTTCTCTTAGCTACATGTAGGTGTACATGTGTGTGGAGCTTGTTGGAAAAATAGACTCGTAGTGAGTTGGTCCTAGCCACCTTTTCTTTCATTTACCTTCTTTACCATCTTTATAGTTATTTCTTGTACTTCATTATTCATTTTAGTTCATTAAATATCATTAGCTAGATAGTTAGTAGGTTTCCTAGTTTTTTGTGCTGTATTTCAAACTTTCTGGCTGTACAGATCACAATGCCCCAAAGAGACACTAGTGTGCCATGTTGTCATCCTTGAGCCACACGGTTGTCCTCAAGAAGAGAGCTATCTGAGGTGCAATTCAAATTCTAGAAACTGACTCATCTAGTCCCATTTAAGCACTTAGATTAGTGGAGTGACAAAAGCACTCGAGAGTGCTCTTCATTCTCTATCCTCAACCTAAAACACCTGCTTAGCTTGAGGTAAGCTAGGGAAGCCTTCCACTTTTGGCTCTCTATGACCTAGGGCCTTGGTGTGGTTGGTCCCCCTACCTTATGTTGAGCAATGGTGCCTCAAATGTGCTGGTGTTCGAGCCCTACATTTTCAAACAGATAGTTGAATATCACCAGGAAAAAGTTACTAGTTTGATCGAAATCCCATTGGAGGGAAATGGTTTGCTACTTAAGTTGCAGGTTTCTAAGTTTTCCTAACTTGAGTCACAGGGTTCTAAAATTTCATAACCTCCTGACTTAGCAACTTTGTGGTTCTCTTCGGTGTCGACATGTCATGGGATTTGAGAAACTCATAACCTTTGATAAAAGTTCTGAATTTTGGTTTTTGAGCAACATAGCGACTCCTTTGTTGTTGGCATGTCACAGGTTTTGTGAACTTTTCAACTTTTGTCTTGAGGTTCTAAAGTTTGGGTTTTGAGTGACAAAGGGATCCCCTTGTTTTTGGTGAGACATGGCATAATTGGAAAGACATCGAAAGATGTCTTCTCCATATTCTAGTAGAAGGCTATAAGCACCTTTTCAAAGTGACTTAAAATTGTCGTTGGGACATTGGATCATGTCTCTTTGATGAACCAATGATACAATGAGCTGCAAGACCTTGTCGATGTGACTTCAGCTAGTCAGTGTGACATTGACAAAAGTCTCTTATACATTCCTGAATAATTCTTGTCCATTCTCATTGGTGAGACTTGGGGTGTTCGGTGAGACTTTTGGGAAACACTCTTCGACAAAGGTTGTCATGCCGATGACCTGTGGTGGAACCTGAGCTATCAAGTGGATAGTGATAGGTGGTTCAAGGCATGCTGAATTGATAGTGGGGACCACATGGAGTTATATGGTCTACATCGGTGTGACTTCATTATATCGGTGGGAGACGACATGCTATCTCACCGATATGGTGATGAGGTTGACTTGGTGATAATTTCAAAGTGGGGACCACATTGACTAGTACCATGAACATTAGAGTGACTATCTTGTATTAGTGGGACATGATAAGGTGTCCCATAGATATGGTGATATATTACTCACTTCACATGGTTGTTGTGAAGTGAATAGAGAAAATGACTCTTTGATATTATGTTAACTGCATGGAATGCTCTTGACCGTTTACTATAGTTGCTTGTTGGAAGTTGAATCGAACCATTTCCTATTGGAATGTTGTAACTAGGGTTAGGGTTAAGAACGAATGTTATAAAACCATAGAACATTTTGCATTGAATTAAGAGAGAGGGAAATAGAACAAGGTTATGTTGTTGGATTATCTCGAAATGGAACAAGATGTAAATCTATTGTAAAGGCTTAGAGCCTATAATTGTATTTGTAACTATTTTGTTGCTGAATAATACAACGGCGATCTAGGCTTTTGGAGTGTGGGATTTTTTACCCATAAGGGTTTTCCCCACTTAAATCTTTGTGTCCATATTTTCTATTCCATCTTTCATGTTTAATGGTTTTGCATGATTGAACCTATTGAATGATGTTGTTTTGGAATTGGTTTAATTAGCATTACTTTTTCTCTAAGGGTCAATGTGGGAAATGACCTATGTTTGATTCCACTTTTTGCAATAGTAGTTTGTGTCTTTGAGGAAATCTAACGGAATAAGGTTGTCGAAGGCACTCCTGATCTTAGATGTTTCTTTCTGAGATGACGAATATTTCCCAACAAGTGGTATTAGAGCCTTCTTCTGGGATTTGTTTTTTTACTTGCATGGACTCACATGTGGCTTGCATGTGCTTGCATTTTGATGCATGTAAGAATTCCTAGTGTTGTTGGCTCTAGGTATTCCTTCTGTGAAGATTTCTTAGTCTGTTAGGCTTGAGGAAATTTGGAGGAATTGAGTGATGTATTGATCCTTTGGGGAGTGGAATTTCTTGATTTTTTGTTTGAGTTCCAAGAGACAACATGCAATATGAAGGATGGGGAAGATGGAGAAATTGGAATTGGTCATACTAGAATGTTGTGATATGAGGTTCCTAGTTAGTAGTGGTTTAACCTTGATGCATGGGGTGAAATATTATTTGATCTATGGTTGTGTTGCAATAAAGCTTTGATATTGGGTGTCTATGTGAGGGGCTCCCTAATGATATGGAGAAGCTTGGATTGTTTCTCAGATATGGAGAAATGTCAAATGTGTGTATGCTAGGTGGTTTTTCTTTGTATTAGAAGGCATAGTTTTATGGTACCCTGATTGCATGAAGGCTATGGAGTTGGTCATTGAATGATTTGAAAGCTCTTGTAAAAACCTGTCTCTCTAATGCATGTTCATGTTGGTGGTTGTGGAGTTGGACTAGAACTAGTTTGGATTTATTGAAATACTTCCTCCTTTAATGGATGTTTTGCACTTGCATCGCTCAGATTCATGTTTTTTGGATTTGAGGGGTTTTATATATTCTCGTTTAAAGAATATATGGTGATGCTCATTCATGTTAATCCAATTTTTTGGTTGAACCGTTATGGTGTTTCTTGATTCATAGTTGTGGTTTCTAGATGTGAAGTGGGTGTGGATGCACATGGGTGTTTTAAAACACAGTGGTTTTGTAGGTTTTACATGGTAAAAAAAAACTTGTGGTTTTGTGGAGTTGTTGTTAAGCTATTTTCTAGACCCTGGATTTTGGGGCGTTGTTGGATGAGATAGTTGTAGTTTTGCATGCATGCTTCATGCATGGTAAGAGAAGGTGTGTTTTATTTCTCTGCATGGGAGTGTTGGTACATGATTTTTCACTCAAAATTCTTATGGTGTTGATTCTTGGGTTCCTAGACTATGGTGCTCATCGTGGACATGATTGGTGAATTGGATATGAGCTTGATCTAGTGTTTGATTCATGTTTTTTGTATGGTTATTCTCTTTGAGATATCAGTGTTGCTATTTCTAGTTCGATGATGGGTTTTCATGTTTATTGTGATTGATCTTCAAGTTATGCAATTGGTGGATTAGCTACCCATTGGCTATAGTGAGATAACTCAAAAGTGGGTTGTCCATATCCACAAAGTTGATTCATTGTTGGTGCAAACTTGTTAGTTGGCCTTGTCTGTGGTCACTTGTGCATTGGGGTGGTTGCTTTGAGATGAGAGGATGGATGGTTTTGAGTACCTGAATAGTTGGTTAAGGGGACTTGTAGCATGTGTATCACGATGTCATGGAGAACTTGGATACACTGCCTTGTGTAAGTTTTTGACAGTGATGGTTTTGTCTACTTGGTTTGAAGATCTTGGGCTGCTTAGAATTGTAGTCAGAAAGACATTTTGTTGTATGGACTTGAAGGAATTCCCATTTAGCATATGTTTGGTCATGATGCTTGGAAAGCTCAATTGTCACATTTCAGTGGGAGCTTTAGCAATGACTATGGATTCATCACTTGGTGGTGAATGGTCTTCTCTAGTGTTGTAGATGTTACTAGAAGGAGCTCTTAGATTCTGTTGTTGTAGAAGGGTGCTTTCACTTTTACATGGATACTATTTGAAGATGTGCAACATCTTGGAACCATGGAGGACATTTGGAGCCTTTGGCTAAGGTGTTAGCAGTGCTTGACAGGTGATGGTTTATATTTTTTTGTGTTTCATGTCATGGTATACTCTTGATTAAGCATTAGAGTTTTGGCATGATGCATTTCTCTTGAGACCATGGTTAGTTCACCTGAAGCATGGTATCTCCTAAAGGGGATGGTAAGATCATGTCATGATAAGTTTCTAGTTCAAATGTTTGGAGCTTTGATAGTTGTGTATGTGTGAAATGTGGGAGAGTTAGCAAATCAATACTAAAGCACACAAACATCAATGAGACATATTATATTAAAGATTTGAATCAAAGAAACTACTCTAAATTGTAGTTAAACAAATCTTTAAAAACATTCCATTGTTCTCTATTCTCAAGGATTCATTAAACCATTTGGTTCTCAAATCTTAGATGTGCACTATGATTGTTAGAATGAAAACTTGAGAAACGAGATGCTATTCAAAATGCAAGAAATATAAGTTCCTACATGAAAATATGTGATGAAAGCTATTGATACTATAATAATGGAGATTTTGACAAGTGGATGATGTTGCTAAATTATATGATGCAAATGTTGTGATAAGAAGTTAAAATGATTTTGCATATGCTCAAATAACCATTGATATGATAATCTAAAATACAACTATAAAGCAAGACATGATTTTAATTTAGCATGATACTACAATGCAAACTTGTTAAAATGATAAACAATGCTAACTATGAACTCCAAATGCTCCAATGCTTCAAAGCTATTCCTACATAATAACTCTACTCAAATGTGGGATGCCAAATACTATAGCAAAGGGCTTTATTTATAGGATTTTCCAAGCATCTTGTGATGTGGTAGTGATCGACGGTCCAAATTCAAACACGAGGGATGAATGGTGGAGATGGAGAGAATCAAGAAGGATGTTCCCTTGACCAAAGAAAACATGCCAAATGGATGAAGGAATAAAGTGTGCAAGAAAAAGACCATGTGTTCAAAGTTTGTTGAAGATAATTCTAATTAAAAATTAGAATTATTTAATTTCATGTGACCTTGGTGAGGTGGCATGAAAATTTGTAGACATGTGCTTGAATTCCAAATTTGGGATTAGTGAAAATTAATTAAATAAAACAAACTATAGAATTTTTTTATTTAATTAAATTAGCAGAATGTGATTTTAGATTTGGAGAATTAGAAGATATGAACTATATAAATAAATTGAGAATTTATTTATAAGTAGATGAAATATTAATTAAATAACTAGTATTTAATTAATTTGCTGCTGATGTCGAATTTTTTTTTTCGATGCCCCAGACGTTGATTTTCAAGTGATGATGGATATATGCCCTCTCGGGAGATAAATTGGTGAATTTTTGAATTTTTTGGATTTTTTTGAAAATTTTGATGATTTTTCGATGATGTGATGATGATCTCAAAATTTTATGCTTCAGAAATGATTTATCTCTTGAAAAATGATATTAAAGCCAATAGGTGATGATTTGATGAATTAAAGCCCTTTTGAAAATTAAATAAAACAACCCCATAAAAATGCCACTTAATTAACCTTTAAAAGGTTGAAAAAAATGATTAGAAAGTTCATTTGTGCATTGGTCATTTTGAAAACTTGAGAGTGAGTGAGTGATTTAGCAATTCGGAGCAGAATGGTGAACCCCTACCACACACATCAGTTCGAGCGGGTCAAGTGTCACAACCGCCCGGCGGTGTACGGTCCTCCAAGATGTACCCCTTAAAACTGCCTTATAATTTGTGCATTTGATTTTTCTCACTTTTTCCACATTTTGAATTTGGTTCATTTTGTTTTAGCGCATAGGGTCACCGCAATAGCGCATAGGGTATCTGTTATAGTGCATAGAATAAAGTAGCACTTAGGGTTAGCGATGTAATGCATATAGGAATTGATTTAGCGCATAGGGTGATTTAAGTAGCGCATTCATGAACTATTGTGGCATATAGTATCTTTTAGCACTTAGGTGAAGTTAGTTAGCACATAGATTAAATGATGTAGTGCATATGATAGTTCAACGCATCGGGATCCTATTCCGACACATAGATCAAATGAAATGGAGCATATACTAGTTCGGCGCATAGAACCTCTATTCTAGTGCATTGATGATTTTTTCTAGCACATAGAAAGAATGTTTTAGCACATTGGTGAAGTTTTGGACCCAATTGATGATTTGCTTGATTAGACTCCTTGACATTGACGATGTTTGATCATGTCAGCCTTTGATTTAATGATGGTTGATGATGTTGATAGATTAGATATCCATTGATTTCATGATAGGTGAGATTCAATGATTGATACTGATAATTGACCCCATGATAGGCGAGGATCAATTGATAGTATGATTGATTGAATGATGTCATCATAGGCGAGATGCATTTGATTGGTTGATAAAACTCATGATAGGTGAGGTTGAATTGATTGATGAACCTCATGATAGACAAGGTTAAAATTGATTGATTTGATAAACCTCATGATAGGTGAGGTTAAAATTGATTGATTTAATGCTCATGAGATTTGATCAAAGTCTCACCAGAGCTGATTAGATTGATTTTGATTGATTGATTGACCGATTTGATGTTGATTGATTGATTAGCTGATTTGGGATTTTGTGATGATAGGAGCCATTGATGATTTTACAGATTAGAGAGTGTTTTCTAAGGACGTGGGATTTGATTCCACACCTAACGCCACCTGATGTAGCTATGATCACATGATGCAGTTTGTCATATCTTATTGATATGCCCCAGATCAGGATCAACAGAGGGTAGCTGATAGCTTTAGCAGAGAGGTGGCATAGTGAGCATAACACCTTTCATTTTCCCACTGGTGAGAACACAATGACTCTAGAGGATGTCTACTAGATTTTGTGGATACTTGTGGTTGGAGAGCTTGTGTTATATGATTCTTAGGAGCAAGGTGGGATTGATGCACTACATAGGGTATTTGAGGATGATATTATATGTAGCTATGAGATTCCCTGGAAGGATATGGTAGATTCCTACACCACTTTTCATTTTGTTCTTGTCAGGTTTATTGGAGGGTTCCTTTGTCCTAATCGCAAGTCAAAGGGACTATCAGTTGGATGGGGATAGATCTTGGAGAGCATGATTGCACAGGGCACGAGATATGCATGGGGTTGTTGTATGCTTTCCCATTTGTACCATGATTTGCATTAGGTTGTTTATCTTTGAGGGGAAAGTTTATTAGCTTGGGTCACATTGCTTCAGGTTTGGGCCTGGGAGTATATAGTAGTCAGATGGCTAGTTGGAGACAAACAACGACCTACCATGAAGCCATATGTACACATTTATGTCAGTCAAGTTGCTCAACCTAGGCAGGGAAAACTCAAGTACTAGAGGACACTGGATGATATTGAGTCTATGGTATGGTGTCCTTATCTAGATTGTGAGCAGTGGCTAGAGGACAACACTAAGATGTCATTTTTGTGCCAATCAATATACCTGATTGGGCAGACCCGGTTTATCATTGAGATAATCTTGCTATTTTAGGTATTGAGGCAATATGGTAGGGTTCAGGGTATGCCATAGGGAGTGGCCCACTATGCATGGTGGCGCGTGGATGCTACAGATTGGGGACCTATGTTGTTTATGATGTAGCCTTGCAACACTTCTAGGGATTACAAGCCATCATTTGGAAGGTGCATCCAGAGATTAGTGATGTGCCAATATCAGAGGAGTATGCATAGTATATGTTCTTGCATCCATTCCCATGGATTACCATCCCAGACGAGCCAATTCCATTGCTAGAAGAGGAGGGGGTAGTATGTCATGGGCGTAGGCGGTAGAGGGGGGAGGTGGAGGAGGAGGAGGAGGAGAGACGTGAGGAGGAGGAGAGCAGTGAGGAGGGAGATGGTGATGAGAGTGATGGGTGAGGAGATGAGGGTGGAGGAGGACTAGGGTCAAGTATTGGAGAGTTGAGAGTGCCTCATAAGAGATGACATGTGGAGGTTTGGCTACCTTCACCACAATAATAAATATAGATTGCGGCCTTATAGGTATAGGTTGAGACACTGCAGGGGCAACTTGAGTAGGTTCAGGCGCTACTAGTGTAGACCTAGGGGCAAATCATTGTACTGATAGTAGAGTGAGATGTGGCTAGATAGAAGGTACAATAGGTACAAGCCCAACTCACATAGTTTTAGGCTTAGGGACAGGGTCAGATGCAGGCACAAGTTGCCACACTTACTATGGAGAGGGATACTTTGAGACAGTAGGTCGATTAGGCTGAGGGCATTGTGGAGAGACTACAGTAGGCTGGAGTAGCTACCAGGGCTTTAGATTATTTTAGAGAGATACGTCATGCCGCACATGATTCAGAGTTTTACAGAGTCAGGTACCATGATGCAGTTCCTCCAGAGTGGCGAGAGAGATTTGCATAGTCTCGATCAGGGAGGTCTCAGTCGCAGACCATTAGCATGGGTGTTACACAACCACTTCCTGGAGATTAGATAGATCCTGGTGCAAGTCAGTCAGGTGGAGGAGGTATTGGTTATGTGATTCCAACACCGTCTAGGGGGAGAAAAACATAGCTCTGATTTGATGATAGATTTTGATGTACATTGGGATATGATGTATACCTCTTTATTCAGTTGAGACATTGATGATGTACTTCTCAGTTTCAGACATTATGATACACTGCCATTTTTTATATTGATGTATCTCATTATACCTTTGGATATCCTTGTACACTTTGACATTATGATTTTGAGGTTATATGATATGTGGTGATGATTATGATCTATGTGTTTATATGATGTTTATATGATCATGATCATGATGATTATGATGGATGCATTTAATTTCTATTATATATGTTATGTGATGTTCTACATGATGATGATGATATGTCATGCATGCAAATGATGATGCAACTGATGTGTTATGATTCTATGATGCTTTATGAATGATGCCTATGTATGGATGTAATGATGATATGATGATGTATGGATGTATGTGATGGATTTTATTATGCTAATGAAATGTGATGCATTTTATGTTTTTTGTACTTTTCTCATGCAAATAAATGATGCAATGAATGTATGAATGATAAATGAAATGATTATATGGTGATTGATAGCTCTATGTGCTTATGATGTTTACATGATGATGAGCATGATGATTATGCTTATTTATACAATGATGATGCTTATGTGATGATTATGTGATGTATGCAATGATGATATGATGATGCATGATTGATTATTCTACATTCTTTATGGATTTATGCAAATGATGTTTTATGCTACGTGAGATGGATTTGATTATGCAACTAATGTGTGATGTGCATGCGATGACCCAGTTAGTCATTTGTGATTCTTGGATTTGAGTAATAAAAAATTCATCTTCACTACTAGTTTTAGATGTTCATAACAATGGCATTATATCCTTTGTTATCCAGTCATGTTTCACAACTTTTTTCTTCTTCTTGGATATCTTACCCTGCTAGAAATGTCTTTCAATCATCTTAATTTGAATCCAAGATCTATTTCATAAAAGGAATAAATGATTTTAGTAATGCATCAAGTTCAATTATTCCCCTATTAAAATAGAGATGTTTTTTTTCTTGGAAATCTTACTCTGTTGGACATGTCTTTCAATCATCTTAATGGACCAATTTCTTAATCCATTAATAATTGATGAAATGATTTGGATCATGCAAGTGAGATGGAATGCATTTATTTTTGTGTTTTTTGATGCAAATATTATGATGTGATGCATGGATGGATAAATGATGTGATAATGTTTTCTAATGTATGAAAATGATGATGCAACTAATGTGTTTTCTATATGAGAATGATGATGCAATTGATGTGTTTTTGGTAATTTCAAGTGTACTCAATCCATTAGTGCCAGAGATAACATCCTTGTGAAATTGTTACAGCTCTGGAAATCCCATAGATATAGATGCAAACTAACATGGATGCAATCTAACTTAACCATGCAGATCTATTATGCAGATGTTGTCATTTATAATAGTTGATTTGTCATGATTTTTATCATCATTGAGCCTTTTAAATGTTGAAAGGGAGTACAAGCATTGATGGTATATTTAGACCATGATGACCTGAGTACTACTTCCATGATTTTTGATATTGCAAGTGAACACAAGCATCTAAGTATAATTAAATCGAGATGACCTAAGTATTGCTTGTGTAAACAGACAAGAGTTAACTGTTTTCCTATGCAAATTCAGAATGTCATTAGTAATAGTTTGTAGAGCACGTCCCATGACATTTTGCACAATAATAAGGATCAACTCACAAACAACAAACAAAGAAAAATCATACTCCTTCTTGGATCCTCTAGTTCAATGAATCAT
The DNA here is from genome assembly GCA_007258455.2 of Sequoia sempervirens. Taxonomy (NCBI): domain Eukaryota; kingdom Viridiplantae; phylum Streptophyta; class Pinopsida; order Cupressales; family Cupressaceae; genus Sequoia; species Sequoia sempervirens. The sequence goes on from VDFB02047230.1 coordinate 422,368,111, forward strand.
CGAGGTGCTCCAAAGATATGATAACAAAAATCAAAGTACAACAATTGAACATTCTTGTGGAAATGATAAATCCATGATTCAAAAGGAACATCATCCATTTGAAGTTTACTTTGGATCAATTTGGCTATTTGATTTGAATGGTTGATGTGTTTCTAATGGTGATTGATGTTCAATGTTGAGTTGCACTATGATCATGTTTGTTGTGTCTATCCTACTACTATTGGTCCATTGGTTCAAGCTCAAAGTTTATTGCCCCTAGTGAGTTCAGGATTTTTTCCCCAGTCTAGGGTGAGACATGACCACGATGCTAGGATATGTATATGAAACTTTCCAATGATAGGAAGATAGATGGCGAAAGAAAATGGTGAAATCGAATGGTCGACATGCTCAAATAGATGGAAAACCTAACCTAACACAAATAGCGTATGTTACTAGGTTTTCACTACTTTTTTTTATTGCACTTTTTCAGATTTTATGATTTTTTTTATTTTTACCTTTTTCTCTTTCTTTTTTTTGATATTTTTCTCTTTTTTCTCTTTTATTTGGATTTTTGATCTTTTTTTTTTTTTGGATTTTTGATCTTTTTTTTTTTAATTACCAAGACACCTGTTTGCCAGCTTTTCATCAAGGAAACCATTTTTTAGGACATTTTCTGATGTTTTTGTATTTTTTAGGACTTTTTTCTATGCACTGGATGATTCAGGTGTATAATTTCTTGAGGTGCAAGTTGTTGAGGGGTTCATCAAACAAATCCCCCTCTGGTGTAGACAACTGATATGCTCCTAAGCCAAAGATTGATACAATGACAAAAGGGACCTGGCTAGTTTGGTTCAAATTTCCCCTTCTCTTGATCCTGTTGATTATGGGGGTTTTCTTTTAAGACTAAGTCACCCACCTGAAATGTTCTAGGCTTTACTCTGTGATTGTAACTTTTGGATATTCTGTATTGATAGGATTTCAAATGATCCACTGCTTGCTGATGATGCTCATCCAATAATTCCAATTCCTGTAACCTAGACACTTTGTAATCTTCATATGAAATGATCCCTTTTAGTGACACTTGGAGTGATGGTAGCTCAACCTCAATAGGTAGAATGGCCTCTGATCCATAGACTAGAGTGTAGGGTTTGGCTCCTATCGGGGTGTGGATGTTGGTTCAATAAGCCCACAAAGTAGGGTTCAGTTGAACATGCCAATCACATATAGCCTCATTGATAGTTTTCTTCAATATTTTTAGGATAGTTTTGTTTGAGGCCTCTGCTTGGCCATTTCCTTAAGGATAGTATGGTGTAGAAAACTAATGCTAGATGTGAAACCTCTGACAAAGTTCGTCAACGTCCTGATTCTTGAAAGTTTTGTCATTGTTAGTGATAATGGATTGAGGGATGCCATACTGACAGATGATATAATTAAGGATGAAGGATGAAATTTGCTTTCCTATGATGGTGGGTAGGGGAACAACTTCAATCCACTTTGTAAAGTACTTTGTGGTTGTGATGATAAAATTGTGTCTATTTGATGATGGATGAATTTTCCCTATAAGATCTAGTCCCCACTGACAAAAAGGCCATGTTGATGCAAAAGGTTGCAACTCTTGTGTCGGTGCATGCATCAGGTTCCCATGGATTTGGCACTTTGGACACTTCTTGACATATTGAAAGGATTCCTTCTCCATATTTGGCCATTAGTATCCCAGACGTAGGAGTTTCTTAGCTAAACTTAGGCCACTTGAATCTATGCCACAAATACCATCATGGACCTCACATAAAGTGGTTTCAGCTTTTTTACATTCTAGACACTAAAGGAGACTACCATCAAGACCTCATTGGTAAAGTACATCGGCTATTAGGGTGTGTCAAGCTACTTGTTAGATGAATTTTTTTTTTTGGTTCTAGGATAAATTGGGTGGGAGGGCATTGTCTTTCGGATAGGTATAGATTTTACCGTAGGTAGAAGCGTCAACCTTGGCTAGATGGTAGATGACTTGGGATTCTAGATTGTCATAGGATGAGTTGAACAGTTGTTCCACCATGAACTCATAATGGGCTTGCTTTTTAGGAATATGTAAGAGAGAAGCAATGGTAGCCATGGCATCAGTGGCTTTGTTGTTGCCTCTAAGAATCTGCTCAAATTTTATCTCCATAAAGTACTTTTTGAAGTCATCAACCATTCTTTTATACAACATTAATTTGTCATATTTTTTTTGGTAATCATCGTTCACCTGATTAATGATTAGTTATGAATCACCATAGACATGTAACTCTGTGATCTTCCACTCGACTTCTATTTTGATTCCAATGATTGATGCTTCATATTTGGCTATGTTGTTGGTGCAAGGAAACATCAATCTATAGGACTTGGGAATGGTATGTCCTTGTGGTGAGATAAACAAGATTCTTGCACCTGATCCATGTTGTGTATAAGATCCATCAAAGTATAACACCCATTATTTTTTTTACACCGTTAGGACATTAGCATCTAGAAACTCAATGTTCATGGGATGATTGTCTTGCAATGGTGCTTCAACTAGTTGATCTGCTATGGCTTGACCCTTGATTTCTTTTCTGTCTATGTACTGGATGTCAAACTCACTCATTATCATGACCCATTTGGCTAGTCTTCATGTTAGGGTAGCTTTGCTGAGTAGATACTTTAGTGGATCAATTTTGGCTATGAGTTTAATGGTGTGAGTTAGCATGTAATGTCTTAGTTGTTGGGTAGCTAATACTACCATAGGACAAGCTTTTTCAATAAAGGTGTAATTGATCTCATAGAAATTCAAGGTCCTACTGATATAATAGATTGCCCTTTCCTTTCCTACAAAATCTTCCAGTGCCAATAAAGTGCCCAAAGATATCTTTGTTGTTGCAATATAGAGTAGCAATGGTTTCCCTTTAGTTGGTGGTACTAGTATTGGTGGTGACATTAGATATTGCTTGATTTGATTGAAGGCGGCTTCACATTTATCATCCCATTTGAAAGAGACATTCTTGTGTAATAAATGATTGAAGAGATGAGTTTTATCAGCCAATTGTGTGATGTACCTCCTGATGGATTGAAATCATCCCTATAATGATATAAGTTGACTAATATTTTTAGGAGGAGGCATCTCCATGATAGCTTTGACCTTTGTATGATTCACCTCAATGCCTTTGGATGACACAATGTATCACAAAATTTTGGTTGATGTTACACCAAATACACATTTCTTGGGATTTAACCTCCCATTGAATTTCTCCAGTCTAGTGAAGATCTTGTCTAAAATTTCCAAGTGTCCTTCTTTGGTGTATGATTTTTCCAATAGATCATCTACATAGTCCTCCATAAAAGTGTGCATCATGTCATGGAATATGGTGGTCATTTCTCTCTAATATGTGGCTCTTGTGTTTTTCAACCCAAAAGGCATTACGTTCCAACAAAAAGTGCCCCAACGACATGTGAAGGCTATTTTTTCTTGATCTTCAAGTGCAATTTTATCTAATTGTACCTTGAAAATCCATCCATAAGTGATAACATTTTGTGCTCAACTGTCAATTCTATGATGATTTCTATGTTAGGTAGAGGAAATCCATTTTTTGGGCAAGCCTTGTTGAGATCCTTGAAATATGTGCATATCCTAATGCTTTTATCTGGTTTTGAAACTGTCACAATATTTGATATCCACTCAGCATAGTTGATAGGTCTGATAAATCCCACATCTAACAATTTCTTCAACTCAACCTTCACCAAGAGAGCGATATGAGGATGCATTTTTCTCAAATTTTGTTTGACTGGTTTTATTCTAGGTGGTAGTGATAAATGATGCATTATGAGTTCTGGATCTATACTGAGCATGTCAGCATAAGACCATGCAAAGCTGATTTTCCTTTCTTCAAAGAACTTATTGAAGTTTGGCTTTTCTTACTCTTTCATTGATGTCGCTAGATGTAACATCTTGATTGTTTGATCTATAACAACATTGATGGATTGTGTTGGTTCTATCAGCATTGAAGACCTCTCCTGATAGTAAGAGTGTCAAATCTCCCATCCTTTGGTACCTCAAAGAGGTTTTCACGATTAGATGCACTCTTTATTTTGATTTTTTCTTGATCTAATGTTTCCATTTAATGGTTTTCACCATTAGATATATTTTTACTATTCATTGTTTTGCAGCTGAGATATTTGGCACTCCCCTTGTCTGAAGTGCCATTATGAGTTTCAATGGTGGAACATGTTTTAGGATTATCTGAACAAAGAAAGTTTACAATGGCATCATCATTCAGAAAGGTGGGTAGATCAAGCAGCTTAGATTTGTCCCAGTCAATCAGTTAAGGATGTATCAAGGGCAAGGAATCATTGGATTGGCTAAGGTCAGAAGGGGTAAGTGTCATGATGGTGATGTCATCAAAGTTTCCAATGGCAATGTTGAGGTCTATGATGTTATTCTCCTCCAAGTGATCTATCTCACTCGAAGTATGATCGTCTCCACTTGAGTCATTGATATGTTGTGATCCAATTTCAAGTGGTCTATAACTCGAGCTCTATCCCTCTGTATGTGTTGGTGTATACTTTTGTACCACATCAATTTCCTTATTGTGATAAGACTCTTCAGAGAGGGAATCCCATTCATATTCATTGGAGTATGTTTCAGAACTATCTCTTAATTGGAGGATTCTCTCAACAACTTGCTAACTGGTTTCTTCTTTGGCTTCTTCCCTATACCCTAGTCCCATCTTGTTCTTTGAGTTCATTGTGATGGACTATATTGGTTCTATGATGCCTTCTTTCCTTTTACCGATAGGACCTTTTCCCTCATATCCCATCTTTACCAAGATTGTCTTGCCTTTTCCATACTACTTTGTTAGTACATTTGAGGTGGATGCTTGTGATGAATCTTCATCTTTGTATAACCATTTTAACACCTACTTGTCATCTAATTCATCCACTAACGTGTTTTCTCTTACAAAGGTGCCATCAAAGAGTGTGGTTGGTTGTGATGATTGTCGTCTTGATGTTGATGGCTGCCCATATGACTTAGGAGAAGATGAAAGTTGTGATAAACATGAGGATTGCTCAAATGAGTATTCCACCATGCCTTTGTCTTTCAATTGAATCTTGGCAACCTATTTCGATAAGGCATTGAGTTGATCTTCCTAATTTTGTGGAGTAGGATTACTGATACCTTTTTCTTTTGATTGGTCCTTTATCTTAGGCTGGTTTGACAAATAATTTGATGTACTTTCTTTACTTGAGGGAGTGGAATCACCAATACCCTTATCCTTTGATTGGTCCTTTTTCTCAACCCATTTTGACAAGGTATTTAGTTGTTTTCCATCATTTGAGGAACCATGAGTTGCAGCTTCCCTATTGTGTGGTACAAAAGCATCTTGGGTGGTCTTGAGTGTATTACAGTATCGGGGGTTGTTTGAGTAAGATGCAATATTGATTTCCTGCCTATTGAAAGGGAACTTCAAACACTGATGATATGTGGATGGCACTGCTTGCATGTCATGAATCCAAGATCTTCCCAAGAGTATGTTATATGTTTCTTTTTCCAACACCTGGTAGACTATGTCTTTGACAACTGGTCCCACTTGAATAGGTAGCACTATTAACCCTTGGGAGAATCTCTCATCATCATATGCTTTTATTGTGATCTTCCTTCTAGGATCAATAACATTTTCTGAATACCTAAGTGCATGGACAAGTTTTAGAGTACAAATATTTAGGCTAGCTCCTCCATCTATTAGAACATGTTTAACGTGGTGTTTGTGGATTAAGACCTCAATGTGGAGGGTAGCATTGTACGAATGGGTGATTGACACATCATCATGTTCAAAAAATGATAAGAAGTGTGGTGCAGTCAAATGTTCCACCATAGTTTGAAATTGGAAAACTTCTAGATTGTTCGGTACTGTGGCAACGACTAGAGCTTGTTCTAAGATTTCCTTGTGAGCAGATGAAATATTGAGAAGTTCTAATATGGATATTTGGGTGGGTATTCTCTACAATTGATCAACTATGTTATATTGGGTTACAGGGACAATAGTAGTTGCTTTGGACATGGAAGGGGTAGCTCCTTTCAATGTTACCTTGGCTTGGCCTCTTGTGATCACATTGATTGGTGGGTTGTCTTGTTTCTCTCTAATTTTGATAACATTGATTTGATGTGAGGTGGTGTTGATATCATGGTGATGATTTTCAATTGCAGTGATGTTTTTTTCATGTTCAATGATGTCATTTATTGGGTTATCCATTACAATATGATCTAGTTTGTCATGGGTTTGATCATCAACCACCTCGATATGGAGAATAGTGGTGTCATAAACATAGTTTACCTTTTTTGCTTTTGTGTTTGATGATGAGGACTCCCCTTTCTCATAGTTTGGAAAATGGTTCTTGAATGCTCCATGATCATTGTTTGTTTGGAGTCCTACAAATATCGTCTTGTTGTCAATCAAGTATTGTATCAAGTGCTTCAATTGCATGCAGTCATTGGTTTTATGTCCTTTGTTTTGATGAAAGTCACAAAAATGTGCATCATTCCACCATGGAGGCTTAACTTGTGGTTCCCAATTTCTTGCCTCTGGTAACATTATGACTTTAGCTTCAAGAAGTTCCTTTAATGTTGATTCTGATGATTGTCCCAAAGGGGTGAACCTTCTTCGATTTGAGGATTTTCAATATGATGGTGTTCTAGATCCAACATTACCTTGATTTTTGCTTTGGTTGACATTTTGGTTGTTGTTCTGATTAGTTTTGGTGGTATCTACAATTAAGTTGAATACAAGTTTTGAATTTTGGTTTTCAACTATGCCATCATTGTTACCCACATTCTTGTTTCGTTGCCAAAACTTTTGTTTGTCACCACTGCTGTAATTGTTAGAGGAGTTCGATGAGTTGTTTTCATTGTAAATTTTGATGACTCCTCTCTTGCTCAAAGCCTCTTCAATTTTTATTCTATTTTCAATCAATTTTTTTAAGGTAGGTGGACATTGTAATTCCAATCTGTAACTCATCTCGTCATTTAGGTTGTCGATGAAGATTTCTATCTTTTCCTTTTTAGGTATGGGATGAGAATATCATGCAAATAACCTTCTCCATTTTTGCAAGAATACAACAAATGATTCACCCTTTTTTTGTTTCAAGTTGCAAAGGTTCTTCATTGTGATGTCATGTTGGATGTTATAAGAGTATTGGGTGATGAACTTGTTAACCAATTCTTCAAAGGTGTTAATTGGTGGTGCAATTTTGGAGAACCATTCAAGACATTGTCCAACTAGGCTTTGAGGAAACAATCTCATCAAGTATGTTTCTTCGTATGCAAGTTCAAGACTCATGGTTCTAAATTCCCTCACATGATCTATTGGATTAGTTTTGCCATTGTATTTTTCATACTTTGGGAATTTGCGATGTTTGGGAAAAGGAATCATGTGGATACTTTGATCAAACAAATATGGACAAATGTCTTGGATCAAGTATCATTTTGAGGTTCCCCTTTGCATATCAAGCATTTTTTGTTGAAGATTCTTCATTTGGTGAGTTAAGGAAACCACTTGTTCTATTTATTTTTCAGGTTTTTTGAGAGGCAATTTCAATTGATTCACATCAAATTCATCATGCAATTTGAAACCTTGTTTAGCTAGCATTAGTAAGTATTTTTCCCCATTTCTTTCAAAAATATTTTCTAATCATTTTTGTGGAAGTTTGGATCTTGTTCAACATTTTGGATATCTTCTCTAGTTATTTCTTCCTCTTCATTGTTGTAGATTCCATGGAAAGGATTCTCTTTAGCTTCAGCCATGGTGTTTTGAGTTTTACTATTTTCGGTTTTGATGTTTTGAGTTTCGATGCTTTGAGTTCCCTTGTTTTTCATTTCAATGTTGTGTGCTTCAAGTTCTTTTTCCTTGAGCTTTTGCTTTTGTAACCTTATTTGAACAGGCATACAAGTGTTATACTTTGACTAAAATTTGATCTTTGTTTGGAAGAGTGCCAAGGATTACAACTAAGTCAAATAGAATGACAAATTATATTGATGAGACTAAGTTCGATTTTGATTATATAGCTTTGTTTTCATGATGAAAGGATGACAAATCCTGATGATGAAACTAGGCTTAATAAACAAAGGTGTGATAGGTTTGATGATTTAGGCACTTTGAGATGCTAGGTCTTGGTTTAGGTTGGATAATTCCACTTGTAGAGGTTAGTTTTGACAAGTTTCTAGATTGATTTTTTTTTTAATTTTGGTTCAAACTATGAAGCAGGGGATAAATTTAACTCTCGGGTTTTGCATTTAATGGATGCACTAAAACAAAGCCCAGACGTGCTAAAATATTTGACAGATGCACTAAAACAGATGATGGATGCATCATAAAATTGCATAGATTTTCTATAAGATTGCTTGGATGCGCTAAAATAGAGAGTCTATGTGCTAAAATATGTAGTGTATGCGCTATAACAAAAGTTGGATGCACTGCAAGATTGGATGGATGCGCTAGAAAATGTGGCGAATGTGACAAAACATAGAATGAATGTGCTAGAATATTGCATAGATGCACTATAGCAACAGTTGGATGCATTGCCGGATTTCACGTATGCGCTATAACAACTGTTGGATGCACTAAACTGGGAAATGTCATAGTTTCTTGCAAGTTTTGTTTGATTTTTTTTTTTTTTCTAGTCAAAGAATTGGTTGTTTCAAATGATGTTTTCTAAATCAAGGTTCTCACTTCCGATGTATGATGTTTTTTTTTTTTAATTTTAAAAACACATTGGTAAAACACATCAAACATGTACAACTTAAGGCTATGTAGGACAATATTTACTGGAATCCCACTTGGATTTTACTCTAGCTGTGCCTACTTTTAGTGGAGGATTAGAAGCTTGACCCCACTAGCTCCCCTCCATGACACTCACTTCTACGGGGCAGCCAACCTTCAATACCCATGAATCTCCCATGACATTTTTCATCTCTACTAAAAGCTACAAAAATGTGGGACAGCTTCGAAGGCTAGACCTTCTACGCTAGCAAATAGAATAAGGATTTTGGTTTTCTAAATAGGAGGTTCTAGTATAGGAATTTCATTCGTGGGGGATCATCCATACGTCAAGAGACCATTGTTTCCCTTCTTGTCAAAACAATCCTTTTGATACTTGAACTTTCCTCAAGTACCCACATTTATATCCCAGTTGGAAGTCACTTGGCTTTAGCGTGTTATCGGTTGGATCGTTCCCTTGGGTGATTACTTTTTCCCACAAGACAGTCCCTCTAAGGATAAAACAAAATAAAAGCGAATGGGTCTAGCTTTTTGGTCACCCAGTTAAGGGCACAACATATGCCTACCATTCATCAAGCACAAAAGACATGGTGTTCTCTATCCTTCTAATTAAGCTAGATGCCTATCTTAAACAAAAGAAAGCATTAAATAAATCCATCCCTTTGATAAATCATTAGTAGTTTGATAATATTGTCTTTGACCAGTGTATAAAAGTACCTGCAAGCAGAAAACAACAATTAATTCTCAAATTTTGCAAATTTAAATAGATGTGTTAAAACAATCATTGTATGCGCTAAAACGTCAATGCACTAAAATAAATATCCAATGCACCAAAACAACTACTCTATGTGCTAAAAAAATTGATGAATGCACTAAAAGAACTTATGAATGTGCTAAAAGAAGTGATGAATGCACTAGAGTATTGACTAAAAGCGTTGGAAGACTCCCTAAATGCACTAAAACATTTGTTGTATGTGTCGAAAGAAATGCCGTATGCCCCATAACAGACCATGAATATGCTGAAAGAGTTGTCATATGCATCGAAACTGAAGTCGTATGCATTGAAATATTGGTCATATGCGCTAAAAGAACTCACAGTCATGCTAAAATGTCATGTCTAGCCTGTTCACAAGAACTTCTCCAAAAAAATGTTACAAATGGGGTTGTGCCCCATGGTGGGTGCCATTTTGTGTATGTGTGAAATGTGGGAGAGTTAGAAAATCAATACTAAAGCAAAAAAACATCAATGAGATGTATTATATTAAATATTTGAATCAAAGAAACTACTCTAAATTGTAGTTAAACAAATCTTTAAAAACATTCCATTGTTCTCTATTCTCAAGGATTCATTAAACCATTTGGTTCTCAAATCTTAGATGTGCACTATGATTGTTAAAATGAAAACTTGAGAAATGAGATGCTATTCAAAATGAAAGAAATCTAAGTTCCTACATGAAAATATGTGATGAAAGCTATTGATACTATGATAATGGAGATATTGACAAGTGGATGATTTTGCTAAACTATATGATGCAAATGTTGTGATAAGAAGTTAAAATTATTTTGCATATGCTCAAATAACCATTGATATGATAATCTAAAATGCAACTATAAAGCAAGACATGATTTTAATTTAGCATGATACTACAATGAAAACTTGTTAAAATGATAAACAATGCTAACTATGAACTCCAAATGCTCCAATGCTTCAAATCTATTCCTACATAATAACTCTACTCAAATGTGGGATGCCAAATACTATAGCAAAGGGCTTTATTTATAGGATTTTCCAAGCATCTTGTGATGCGGCAACGATCGATAGTCCAAATTCAAACATGAGGGATGAATAGTGGAGATGGAGAGAATCAAGAAGGATTTTCCCTTGACCAAAGAAAACATGCCAAATGGATGAAGGCATAAAGTGTATAAGGAAAATACCATGTGTTCAAAGTTTTTTGAAGATAATTCTAATTAAAAACTAGAATTATTTCATTTCATGTGACCTTGGTGAGGTGGCATGAAAATTTGTAGACATATGCTTGAATTCCAAATTTGGGATTAGTGAAAATTAATTGAATAAAACAAACTATAGAAATTTTTTTTATTTAATTAAATTAGAGGAATGCGATTTTAGATTTGGAGAATTAGAAGATATGAACTATATAAATAAATTGAGAATTTCTTTATAAGTAGATGAAATATTAATTAAATAACTAGTATTTAATTAATTAAATGTCTTGAACAATTTTAGGTGTATACGACAGTGGCATGGTAATTCTTTGTGTTTTAGGTGCATTGGTCATATGCTTGAGAGCATCATAATGCAGTAATGAAATTTGGAGTTTAGCATGAGATGATAATTTGCTAGTACTCATGGATACATGGAGAATAAGGTGAGGTTACAATTCTCTTGAGATGAGAGAAGTGTTGTTGATGGTTACTCTTGATAAAAAAATTATTAGAGAGTATGAGGAGCCTACACCTTGGTTGGATGTGAGTTCAACAAAGACTAATGAGGAGGTTGCTCTTGGAGAATTCATGATGGCTTGCATATCTTGGAGGAGCATTCTCTTTCCCCACTCTTCGTCTACTCGGTAGTTTATCACTTGAGAGGTATTGCCCATTGTTTCTCTCAGGTGTTTTATGCTTTGTTTCATGGATATAGATCTTGAACTGCCATTTGATGATTCTAAAGGATTCATTGTAAGAGATGGATATCAGGGTCATCTCCTTATGCATTGTGATTACTTTCATTGATGTTGAGTTTAGTAGATGCATTGGGCATATTTCCTAAAATAGGAAATGAATTAGTTTGATCTTCTTTGAGAGGATTACATCCATGTTGATTACATGATATATATGTTATGCTTGATCTTGGTGATTGAATGGTTAGATGTTGTTAAGGATTTTCTCTTGGGGTTTTGAAGGAGATCATACTAGACACAGTTGACATTTAGAGGTGTATGTAGGAGGATTTTTCTACAGGTTCATGATGTGTAGAGATGCTCTCTTTGGTCTTGGTTTTCTTCCTGGAGGTTTGTTTTCATATTACATTGGTTTGAGATTTGGTTGGAGCTGTTGTTTTCACTCAAGTTCTTGGGTGGTAACTTGGAGGTCCTTTATCTCTTTCCTATATTAGGTGTGAAGATCTTGGGAGAGCTATGCAAATTTTTTGTGAGAGTTGTATTTATAGGTTTTGTATATCACTATGGATGGTTCCTTGGAACTACATGTTTACACTCTCTATGTTATGCTATTGGTAGACTCATTATTCCTTTTTCTTTCATATTTGACATTACCCATGCAGTGGGAGTTCCTTGATGTGTTTGGTCTTCTTCGACTAGTTTGTACATGGAGCTTGTATCTACAATTGATGGGCTGGTTGTGTTGATAGCATGTGTTTACTAATGAGGATACCTTGGAGGTGTGTGAGATTGGATGGATTGGAAATTTCTATGGGTGATATTTTTAATCATGTGGGTTGTTAAGTTGGATGGGAGCAGTCAGTTTTCTAGTTGTTCTAGATGACATTCTATCTTGTTTCTGAAGAAAGTCTTCACTATTGTATTCGGGTTGAATCTTTGAAGTTGATGTTGTGATACTTCTATATAGCTTGTGAGCACAGTGGAGTGGTGGCACTGTGTTGAAACCCTTATTGCCAGTTGGTTCTAATGGTGGTGTCTTGGATTAGACTAGTTCATATGTATACCATGGCTTGTTCCTTTTCTTTGGAGGATGGCTGGAACTATAGCCTAAGATGGTAGACATCATAGATGTTAAGTGATATAAGATTTCCACAATCCATTTAAATGTAAATATTTCTTCTGGCTTTGATTGTGTATCAGTTTTTTCATCAACATTTTGGATCACAATTCATGATCCATCATTAGGATAGAGGGCTGATGATGGATCACAAAGTGTGATCTAAAACGTTGATGAAAAAATTGATACACAATCAAAGCCAAAAGCAATATTTACATCATAGATGTTGTTGCAGGTGTCCTAGATGATACAGAGGATTCATGCATTTATCAATAGGTAGTGCATTCTTCAACAACCGAGAGAATGTTGAGAAATTATGCCTCAAATGTACTGGTGTTTGGGCCTCTACATTGTTTAACAAACAGTTAAATATCACCAGGACAAAGTTACTAGTCTGATTGAAATCTTTGTTGCTCAATTTTCACCTATGAGCTCAATCAGGCAGGATAAATTATGTTTCAGATGTTCATAAGGGCCAAATGGGGCATTTGCATTGAGGGTTAGGTCATGCATCTGATGAAATTTCACAAGGAGCTCAGTTGAAAAGTATGCCTCAATTAGTTTTGGCACAAAACTTATCAGAGAAGAGAGTCGGCAAGACCCTCTTGTTGTCTTTTCGACTAGCAGTGCCCTCTATTTGTTCGAATGCACTGGTCGTTAGGAAATTTGGGTCGCCATGACTCTTTATGTGTCTCTCCACCTGGGATGTCTCACTGAAGGTAGCTCACAAGGTTGGCATCGGGGAGATGTTTGTGTTCGTCGTGATGTCTTGGCGACCAAGCACAAGTCTCGGCGAAATGAAATGATCTCAGTAAAAGGTCTCACAGTCAAGGTGAGGTCTTGCCGAAGTGAAGCGGTCTCAGTGAAGGAAACAACTTCGGCATGAGGTCTGGCCAACAAGAGGAGGTCTCGGTGACAACATGAGAGTTCAGCAAAAGGTATTGCCAACCAGGCAGTGTCTTCTTGACTGGATGGGCTCTCGCCAAAACAAGAAGGCTCACCACGAGGTCTTCCCAAAAGCGAAATGTCTTGCCAACATGGTGTGGTCTCGGCGAATGGTGATGTCTTCGGGGAGATATCTCCCCGACCAAGGGTGGTCTCGCCGAAACAAAAGGGGCTCGATGTAATGTTTGGTGCTCGGTGTAAGGTCTTGCCGACTACTGATGGTCTTGCCGAAATAGAAAGGGACATCGGTAAGACTCTTTCCATTCGCCATAGGGTCTCATCGACAGGATGTCTCACCGAAGTGAAGTGCCATTGGCGAAGGAAAGAAGTTCGACAAAAGGTTTCGCCGAAAGCTGAGGGTCTTGCTAAACAAGTAGGAGCTCGGGGAGATGTTTCAGCAAAATGAAGAGAGCTCGGCAAAAGGAGGTGCTATCGACAGGATGTATTGCCGATGGTTGTTAGTCACGCCGACATGTTTTGTACCTTTGGTATAACATAAAGAGATCGACATGATGTCTCAGCGAATGGGGGTAGTCTCACCGATAGATTTTTCCTTCGGTATGACCTCCTGCCGACTAAAGGAGCTCTTGCCAAATGTGGATGACTAAGCGATGTAAAGGGATATCGGTATGATTCCTGAGGGATCACCATGAGGTCTTCCTGAAAGTGAAAGGTCTTACCGATGATTTGGGTGACAACCACTATGGATGTTGTTATAACTTTTGAACTTGCTATGTGGTCTTGTCGATCGTCATGAGCTATGTCGATAACCGCTGAAGGGCATGATCGCATCAGTGAGACATAGTCAGTGTCTCATAGACATGCGATTCAATCTGAATGACTTTTGACCGTCTGGTACCCCCATGAAGCATTTGTTCAACCAATCATAGGATCAATAGAATGAGCGACGTGGATCTGCTATGAGCTCAAGAGCATTCAAATCAACTCGATAGGGAGGTTAGAAGATAGACACGAGACCAAAAGTTAATGTGGGTGTTGCAAAAGATCAAGGAGGCAATTCCTAGAGTGACTCTTCACTGACATGGACAGCAGGGATGCAACATTAACTTCCTTCAAAAGATCTAAAGGCAGATCCTTCTGGAAGCTGATATTTTTGTAAGCCCTAGGGGCCGACACATCTTTTGTATATAAGGCATTTTTGCCTCTTTGTCAAGGAGTTCTCCTTATTCTTTTCTGAAGTTTGTGACTTTTGTAGTCCTTTCTCAGATTAGCAAACTTATGTAACTCATTTTGGAACATGTTATATAAAATTTACCTTGGTTACCATTGATGGTTCATTTTTTTCCTTTTGGTTCTTGTGAAGTATTATGTATTTTTAAGTGATTCATCAAGCTACTTAGTGAAATATTTCTTTTCCTTATAGCTTTGTTTCATGTTAGCATGCCTTTCTTTGCAAAAGTAGTATCATGTAGGTTATAAACTATGTTTACTTAATTGCACATGAGCTTTTAATTTGTGAAAATTTGCTTTTCCTTCTTGAAAGTGTGTCCATGTCAAACCTATTTGTATGCATAATCCACAGAATCTTGTTGTCCAGTCCCATGTCCATCATTAGTATTCAAGTGTAACCTAAGTATTTCATTGTTCTTATTAGTTCGATGTATCACCATAGGATTTAATTTTCATTTTTATGTATTCTCCTTCTCACTTTTCCTTACAAGATCAGTAGTTAGGTGACACAAAAGGAAGTCGGCCTTCTTTGAAGGTTGACCTTTGTTTACAAGAAACCCACATCTTTAGAGGTCTTACCATGTTACACTGAGGTGTTGAACATTAGGTTAAACAATGGTGCAACTTTAGATTGATAATAGTTTTGGCACACCCAGTGGGACTGTTCGAATCAGAACAGTTTAAAGAGTACATATTACTGCTGGTTTTTGATATGTAGCCAGTAAGTTTTGAGTCTTTCAGACTGATGACATTAGCATATCATGGTGACCCTAAGTTTGGGAAGTATTAGAAAAGCCAGTGCATCAATAAGAAATCTAGCATATTGAGGGATTTGGTGTCTACCTTAGTATCAGTCAGCCTTGGAGGCAATTTGAACAACACCTGGTGACTCCGAGCTCAAATCTTCTGGTTTCACAGGCACAAGTGTTGGTATGTCTCAAAAGAATCTATTAGTTCTGAGTTTCCAGCTCTTTGAATGAAAAGATGTCAAATGTTCATTAAGATGCTTATTATTACCCTCGATATCATGAGAATGTTGCTCCTACACCCTATTAGTCACATTCAACTGACCATAGTGCTGGTTTCAACCCAATTTCCTTTGCAGCAACAACTAATCAACATTTTCATCATGTTTTCCACCCTCCCACTCCGGCTCAGCCTTTTTCTCAATCAATATTTGATCAAAATCAACCCCAATAGGAGGTTGCTGATGTTAACCAGTATGATTAGTTATATAATCAGCCTCAAAAACATCGATACTAGAACATATTGGACTTGCTCCAATAGATTGACCATACGTTGTGGGATCTAAGTCAAGGTCTTCACAATATGACGATTGATGATATTAGTATGGTGCTTGCATGCTTATCTAGGATGTTGATTGATGTCAAGGTGCAGAAAGGTATCCTTATGCAACAACAAGAAGTGGCTGAACAAGTCTACTTTTATGATCAAGAGAGAGTGCCAAAAAGAATCCAATTCGAGGAAGGCCTTGAATAGGAAATAGATGCTAAGGAAGAACAAATGAAACTACTCTCTGCTCAGGTGTAAAATACTCAAGCTTACTCAGATTATCAGCACCAACTAATGGAGGAGTTTTAAAAGAGGCAACTTGAGGGGAGTTCCAAAGAAAAGAGAGTTGTTGCAGAAGAAGAGCCGCCCAGTGATCAAGTTAGTTCATTCACCATGGAGGAGACTAGAATTCCAAATCTATTACATCTAGCTATGGAGGAATATAGAAAGAAACAACAACAAATGATTGAACAACATGAAGACATTGGAGAGTTGTTGATAGATGATAATCAATGAGACAATGGGGCCTTAATTCAGGAAGAAAAGCCTAAAATTAAGCTTGATATTATCCTCCAAGGTGAGAGCTTTGATTTTTTTGAATATGTTCTGGATGAGGAAGCTAATGTTGAGCTTTTTGAAGAATTGTGCACATGTATTATTGAACAGTTTTGTTCAAATTTGGATGCTAAAGAATCAAAAGAATTAGAAGAAGTTGTCGCTCATGGTAAGTTGGAACAAAAGATTCACAAGATTGAAGAAGTGATGAAACAACAAGAAAAACCTCATGAACTTGATTTGCAAAATCATAACTGGCTGGAGGAGCTTCCATTCCATTGTATAGAATAACTTGAGACTTCATCACCACTCGAATTGTTGTCTTTTTTCATTGAAAAGGACAAGCCTGAATCAGAATGTAATTATTCCAGTAATGATGACAATTATAAGTAGCTTCCATTCTGGTCTATAAAAGAGCTTGAGGTTAATGAATTGATTGAAAGTGTGTTGGAGGAAGCCATCTCATTGTTCTCTATTGAAGAAATGAGTGTTCATTTGGGAAAGCATGAACATACTGAGGAGGTTTCTATTTTTTCACCAATTTAGCCACAGAGATTAGATCTTTCCAGCCCCTAAGGTGATAAAATGGTAGTTCATGAGCAAGAGATCAGCAAGGAGGTTTCAAGCTTTACCCTTACCAAAGGTTGTCCAATTAGATACCTAGCTCAAATGAAGTCCAATACAACACCAAGGACCAATCATGCACCTATACATGAAGACACAATTGAAGATGGTATCCAAAATGCACTGAAAGTTAAAAAAGAGTATGCTCAATTCACTTATCTTCCCTTGAATAACCTTACATATGATCTGTTTAAGGAGGGTAGTGAGTCTATATATTTTTTTCATAAATTGCTGCAACAATTTATTAAATATTCCTTAGAGTATCATCCTCTTGTAACCTCCATCATGCATGATAATTATTGCATATTGAGAAGAAAGGGCAGTTATTTCAGTCATCCAGTGAATGGTTTTGTTTGACTAGCTTCTTAGCTGTTTAGTGTAGGGTAGGTTTAGTTGCATTTTTTCAATTCCCTAAGTGTTGTCTCAACATAGTTAAATAGTTTCACTTCTGTAGTTTTCCTATTTTCAATAAATTTCCAAGAGTTCTAATGAGTTATAAATAAGTTATAGCCATGTACAAGCTACTCTAGATCTATTTCTGAGTTGTCTACAAGTGACTTGATGCCCAATGGATTGGCTAGGCTAATGGTTTTCATGTTTAGCAGGAAAACATCCAGTTGAGGTCGCCATAAATGTTGCTCAATTTTCACCTACGGGCTCAATTAGGAAGGATAAATTATGTTTCAGATGTTCATAAGGGCCAAATGGGGCATTTGCATTGAGGGTTAGGTAATGCATCTGATGACATCTCACAAGGAGCTCAGTTGAAAAGCATGCCTTAATTAGTTTTGGCACAAAACTTATCAGAGAAGAGAGTCAGCAAGACCCTCTTGTTGTCTTTCCGACTAGTAGTGCCCTCTATTTGTTTGAATGCACTAGTCATCAGGACATTCAGGTCACCATGACTCTTTATGTGTCTCTCCACATGGGATGTCTTGCCAAAGGTAGCTCACAAGCTTGGCGTTGTGGAGATTTTTGTGTTCGTCGTGATGTCTCGGTAACCAAGCACAAGTCTCGATGAAATGAAATGATCTCGGAAAAAGATCTCACTATTGGGGTGAGGTCTCGCCGAAGTGAAGCGGTCTCGGTGAAGGAAACAACTTTGGCATGAGGTTTGGCTGACAAGAGGAGGTCTCGGCGACAAGATGAGAGTTCGGCGAAAGGTCTCGCCGACCAGGCAGTGTCTTCCTGACTAGATGGGCTCTCGCCAAAACAAGAAGGCTCACCATGTGGTCTTCCTGAAAGCGAAATGTCTTGCCGACATGGTGTGGTATCAACGAATGGTGATGTCTTTGAGGAGATGTCTCCCCGACCAAGGGTGGTCTCACTGAAACAAAAGGGGCTCGATGTAATGTTTGGCACTCGGTGTAAGGTATTGCCGACCGTTGATGGTCTTGACGAAATAGAAAGGGACATCGGTAAGACTCTTGCCATTCACCATAGGGTCTCATCAACAGGATGTCTCACCGAAGTGAAGCGGCATTGGTGAAGGAAAGAAGTTTGACAAAAGGTTTCGCTGAAAGCCGAGGGTCTTTTCGAACAAGTAGGAGCTCGGAGAGATGTTTCAGTGAAATGAAGAGAGCTCCGCGAAAGGAGGTGCTATCGACAGGATGTCTTGCCGATGGTTGTTAGTCATGCCAACATGTTTTGTGCCTTCGGTATAACGTAAAGAGCTTGACATGATGTCTCAGCGAGTGGGGGTAGTCTTGCCGATAGATTTTTCCTTCGGTATGACCTCCTACCGACTGAAGGAGCTCTTGCCGAATGCAGATGACTAAGCGATGGAAAGGGATATCGGTATTATGACTACTGAGGGCTTTCCATGAGGTCTTCCCGAAACCAAAAGGTCTTGTTGATGGTCTGGGTGATAGCCACTGTGGATGTCATTATAACTTTTGAACTCGCTATGTGGTCTTGTCGATTGTCATGAGCTATGCCAATAACCGCTGAAGGGCATGATCGTATCAGGGAGACATGGTTAGTGTCTCACCAACATGCGATTCAATCTGAATGACTTTTGACCGTCTGGTGCCCCCATGAAGCATTTTTTCAACCAATCAGAGGATCAACAAAATGAGCAATGTGGATTTGTTCTGAGCTCAAGAGCATTCAAAGTAGCTCGACAGGGAGGTTAGAAGATAGACATGAGACCAAAAGTTAATGCGGGCATTGCAAAAGATCAAGGAGGCCATTCCTGGAGTGACTCTTCACCGACATGGACAGCGGGGATGCAACATTAACTTCCTTCAAAAGATCTAAAGGAAGATCCTTCTGGAGGCTGATATTTTTGTAAGCCCTAGGGGTTGACACATCTTTTGTATATAAGGAATTTTTTCCTCTTTGTAAAGGAGTTCTCCTTATGCTTTTCTGAAGTTCATGACTTTTGTAGTCCTTTCTCAGATTAGCAAACTTCTGTAACTCATTTTGGAACATGTTATATAAAATTTACCTTGGTTACCATTGATGGTTCATTTTTTGCCTTCTGGTTCTTGTGAAGTATTGTGCATTTTTAAGTGATTCATCAAGCTACTTAGTGAAATATTTCTTTTCCTTATAGCTTTGTTTCATGTTAGCATGCCTTTCTTTACAAAAGTAGTATCATCTATGTTATAAACTGTGTTTACTCAATTGCACATGAGATTTTAATTTGTGAAAATCTACTTTTCCTTCTTGAAAGTGTGTGCATGTCAAACCTATTTGTATGCATAATCTACAGAATCTTGTTGTGTAGTCCCATGTCCATCATTAGTATTCAAGTGTAACCTAAGTATTCCATTGTTCTTATCAGTTTAGTGTATCACCATAGGATTAAATTTTCATTTTTATGTATTCTCCTTCTCCCTTTTCCTTAAAAGATCAATAGTTAGGTGACACCAAAGGAAGCTGGCCTTCTCCAGAGGTTGACCTCTGTTTACAAGAAACCCACATCTTTAGAGGTCTTCCCATGTTACACTGAGGTGTTGAACATCAAGTTCAACAAGGGTGCAACTTCAGATTGATAACAATCTCATTGGAGGGAAATCGTTTGCTACTTAAGTCATGGATTTCTAAGTTTTCCTAACTTAAGTCGCGGGGTTTTGAAATTTCATAACCTCTTGACTTAATGAATTTTTGGTTCTCTTCGGTGTCAGTGTGTCATAGGATTTGAGAAACTCATTGGTGATGCCAAAAATTGACAAGGTAACAATGTCTCATGGGAAACTTAGTTTATGGTGGACCTTTTGCACTAAACTGAGTGACCTTCGGATTTTTAGAGAATTTGACTTCTTCTATAATGGGGGCTTTGGAAAGGGAAAAGGAAACAAATATAATAAAATAAAGTCTAATCTAAGGTGATGCACCAATACTTAACGATAGGAATGATAAATCATAGATCTAAGGGCCCAATTGGTATTTATAATGTCCCGAAAAGGAAAAAACTTAAATATCAAAGCATAGATAATCCATTCATTGACATAAAATAACATTGCATACATCCCTACTACTAAGAAGAGTCATAAGACATGATCTAGACTAGCAACTTGTATTCAATTTATAGAAGTTCTCAAATGAAATATCCAGACAATAGCAACACAATCTAAAGTCAATCAAAAAGCATAGAAGAACAGAAAGGCCAAACAATTGGCACAATCTGAGAATTTTTGCAATAATAAAAAACAATAATAAAGTCCTAGTGTCTTTTCTAAAATTAGTATTCTTTTGAAATTCTAGACCCTTCCCTCAAAATAGAGAGAATTATATATAGCTAAAAACTCCCATTTCCCTAGAAAGTAGTAACAAAAAAGATTTCACAATCTCTAGCAATTATGCAGAATTGAGTATATCTCTAGGTTTTTGCAACAAAAAAGATTGAAAACCAAGCATCCAGTCATTCTAGGCTTAGGTGCATCCTCTGCAAATGATGGTGGTGGTCCCGACAAGGTCAAGCAAGCAAGTGTCATCACCTCGCAAAGTAATTATGACATGTGGTAGCCAGTCGCAACATTTGATTCACTTCATCCCTCATCCAAATATGAAACCTATTGAAGAAACACATGGCACGTGAGTGGAGCTTTACTCAAAAGTGAAGGGAAGCAATCATCGATTGTGTGTAGCAATGACACATGGAAGCATAGCAGAGATTCCTGAAATGTGAAGGAAAGGAAACCTCCGAGGACCACAGAGCAGACACGTGGAGGGGGCACCATAGTTTGACAAAAATGCTAAGTGGCTTATTTGCAATGCGTGGGCCGATACTTAGAGAAAAAAATACTCGAAGGGAGCTTGTTGAATATTTATTCACAACTTTTGGTGACTACTAGGGGTGTTTCCCTTGAGGAACGGAGAACCCAAAATTTCTATGGTTTTGCAGACCAGAGTGCCATTTACCAGGTGCTAGAATCAAAGCTTGGAAAGAGCCACCTATAGTGGTGACCAATCATCCTCGGATGAATTAAATATGTTTCCCAAATTCTCCTGTGCTCCACCCAAGTCGAGTGCCTCCTTATAAGGTAGTGTCTCAGGAAAACTATCCCCAGCCTCGCAATGAAATAATAGTTGTGCAAGAGGATGAATAACCCCCTCAATGTCAGCTGTTGTGGGAGGATGGCTGAAATTCTGGAAAGCATCCGGGTCATTCTTCTTCTCCTCTATTATTTTTGCAATCTATTCGGCTGTAGCAATAGAGCCATCCTCAAGGAACAAAGACAGTAGACCCATCTCACTTAATCTGGAGAAAATCTCCTGCATGCTATCCATTATCTTGTTCAGAGTAGTTGTGGCTGCCTTAGTGTGCTGGAAGGTAGAGTGACAATGGATAAACTTGTTTTCCATCTGGGCAGAAACATCCTGATCTTCAATTCCTACTTTGGTGATGTCTTCATCAGAGACCAAATATAGCTTGGTGAGCAGATCCTTTGCTTTCAGTACCTTTTCTGAGATAAATTGTGGAAAATGCTCAATTATACTATGAGCCTCCTAGCTTAGTCTTGCTACTTTGGTGATGAACTGGAGAGTGGGATGCAGTGTTACACAAAAGGTTTTAATCCTTTCCCAATGAGAAATATACAACTACCTAACCAATGGAACAAGATCTGGCTGCACAAGGGGAGGCTGGGAGAGAGCTTTTAAGAGAAGTGATCTTTGCGTCCTTTGAGTTAATGACCTCCTCCAATTCTGCACTTTTTCTTTTTTTGTATTCCATTTGCTCCCCAGAGCTGCTCATTTCTTTATGCCAGTTTTCCTTGGCTCAGGAGTGGTTTGCCAAATGCATGTCAAGAGAGCACTTTATCTCTTGAAGTTCTTTTTCTAATTGGGCCTTTTAGCCCTCAAATTCAACACTTTTCTTTTGTAACTTTTTCTCATATTGAGCTCGTTGATGCTCTAAGGCCTCATTATTTTGTGCCATCCCTTGATCATATTAAATGTGACACCGCTCCAACTCCTCGTTCCTTAGCTGCAAATTTTTCTTCGCCTCTAGATTCTTAGTACACAGCTCATTAATCATAGCAAGGTCGATAGTCTAAACCTTCGCAAGCTCCCCTTGAAGTCTGTTCCTTTAATTTTCTATTACTAGCATCCTTTCTATCAAACGTGCAACATTCACTTCCAAGGATTTCTCATTTTTTTTTCTAAAAATCTAGCCTTTTCCCTTACTGATTTAAGTTACTCATCCATTTTCTTCAGTTGGTGACCAATTTTAAGGAAGTCAGAGGTGACCACCCATTGTGTTTCCTCCATAAGCTCAACCTTTTCCTATGGTCGGGTCACCTTCATGTCAAGCCCTATTGCATACAATTCATGGTCTTTTGGATGCATCTCCCCTTATGGCTTGGTTACCATCGGGTACAGGATCACAAATTTCAACACTTGTTGGGTCTCATCATAGAGAGTTTGTATCTTTGGTTCTCCAGGCTTGCTATCCTCCTTGGCCTTGCACTTTTGTATTATATTCATGCATGCACATGCCTCCTTTCCAAAGTCAATTTGTGCCATGAATAGGGCTGGCGACGAGACTCACTTTCCTACAAAAGGAGCACCAAAAGGTAGGGCATATGGATAGGTAATTTTGATAGGCCCAGGCATTTGCTTCTTTTGGAGAGTGACAGTTTGTTGGGAAAAGGGGGGAACATTCCAAAGCTTGGTTTGAGAACTAGCAGAAGGGCTCACCACTTTCCAAGGTTCAATTGGTGAACCGACAGGAGGACTCATGGGCTGAAACGGATAAGGAGTTGTCATCGTGGAGTCGGTCTGCTATGAGGGAAGAGGAGGATTTTCATAAATAGTAGAAATAGGGGTGTCGACAGTAGGTACGCCTTTAGAAAGTGAGGCAAGGAAGGTTTGAGCAGCAACAATTGGCATAAGAGTTCACAGAGGAGTAAAGGCAGGTGTAGTGACCTGTGAGAATTGGGAAAAACCTCCCGCAAATGTTGGATCAAAGGTGGGAAACTGAGGGCCAACACTCATGGTAGGGATTGCCGTAGAGACAGTGGAGGACACCAACAACTGACAAGCAATAGAAGAAGCAAAATTTACCTGCTGACTGGTCGATGGTGGCCCTTGACTAGTTAGTGACTCTTCCCCTTCCTCGGGCTCTTGGCTAGCTATAAGCATCTATCATCTAGTGGGCTCTTGTGAACTCTCTCCCACAGTGGTCTCCATCCACTGCCACTTTGTATGTGGGGTTTCCCCAGCCTCAACAATTACTGCTGGCTACTGTTATGACACTTTAGTTGCCTTAGCAGCCTGAGTGAGTGTATATGAAGCCCTCGATACATTAAACTACACATTTATGGCTACATAGATGAACTATCTAGAGCTTTTCTCTTGTGTTGTAGAGGATGCGGAAGTCATTGTTTCTTCTTCTTCTTTTTCTTTGGACCCACCTTCCAAGTCATTTCCTTTATTGGCGCTAGAGTCAGAGTTGGGATGCTCCTCATCCCACCATTTTTCAAATTCTTTGTCCTCCTTCAAGCTTTCATAAGGAGCATTCAACTGTCTTGTCTCTTGGCGATATTTCCAAAAAGCTTCTATCTTCTCATTAGTCCATTCATCATCCTTCCACAACTTGTTGTACAATGGTGAGTTCCATGTGGACACTATCCTTAGCCTCCACCACAGCAAAGTAAAACTTGTGCCATGGCTCTCTGTTATCTTGTGTGGGAACACGCGCTAGTTCAACAAAAAATTCATCCTTTTCCGCTTGTGGGTTGCACCTCTTTTCCCAATAGGGTTGAGGAATGTGAGTAACCTTCATGTGCGACTGCAGTAGATCATTGAAAGGGTTGTACTCCCATTTATCACATACCAAAACCAACCCTAAATGAGCTAGTTTATCCTGCAATAGCTGATGCAATTACTTCTTTACCAAAGTCACTGTTTTGAAATTCTTCAGACAAGTGAAGAATCCTTTCCTCTTGATGCTTTGGCTACTGCAAAAGGTATAATCAATAATACATACCTACAGATACATTTCAAGCATGCACACCCTATTTGTGACATAGGCTAGGAGTAGGAAAGGTTGATGGATGAAGCCCCGCATCTGGAGAATTGTGAAATCAACTCCGAAGAACCAGTCACAAGCGAGAGTGAAACTCTGCATATATCTGATCTGATCTATGTTGAGTCAGATCATGTCACCTCCTCGTAAATCTTGCAAGACCAGAGTTATAAAATAATCTGAAAATGCATAGTAATCATATGTCATGGAAAGAAAGGGTGTCCATGTGGATACTGGTTTCCTCCTTTGCTTCTCATCAAAAATAGACAAATCAAAATATCTACTGAAGAAGTCAGGGTTTTGATGCAGGAACATATGAACTAGGAAGGAGAGAAATCTAAACTTCCCTTCCATTGGGTAATTTTCTATTTGTCGTTTCATTTCCTCCACGAGGAATTTGGTGAAATCGTACCAAAAGATATTGTGCTGCTTGTAGAATTAGAAAGCCAACCCTAGTTGAAAGGCCTCCACCATCTCGTTGGAGTCCCAGCCACACAAAAATTCTAGCATTGACAAGGCATCCTGCATTTCTTCCAGAAATGAGTGGTGCAGCAATGAGATACTTGGAAGCTTAGGGCTTGGGATTCCCTTCTTGCCAATTTCCTCCATTAAGAAATCTCGGCTCTTTTTCATCGCTTTCCATGTGTTTTATCCTTTAGTAGGAGTGAAAGACTCAATTTTCTCCTTTCTGGTACTTGGATCTAAGATACATAGCATGTTCCAAATGGCTTGTTAGCTAATGTTAACATTTACGGTTTGACCCTCAATGCAGTGGGTGTTCGGGTTATAACGCTGAATGGTGACATCAACTATCTTCAGGCAATAATGTACCAACAAGAAGATGTATTGCAAAAGCCCACTATACCATACCTTTTTTGCTGTCGATATGGTTTCTCGAGATGTCCTCATCCTTGCACATTCTGCTTCTCTTAAAGACTTAGGGTTTTTCGCAAGGCGTGGATGATGAATATTATCCCACTCTTCCTCAACCCTTTTCTAGTTTATGTAATCTTTGGGCCTATCTAGCTGCATTGTATTTGCCTTCTATGGCCTACTTGGTATACCAGGCATACCCTATGATAAATATTCATAGACATACACAAATTTTGATGACCGTATAGCTCTAAGCAGGTGTTGGTTAGTCTCCTCCTGAAATTGTTGTTATGAACTCTGACATTTTTTCCTTAAATGAAAGCTTCTACAGGTTTTGAATTCTTTGTAATTTTTTCTTGGCTCTGGATATGCTAAAAAATTCTCTTCACTTGGCTTAGCGTATTTCAAAAGAAATTTAAGCATTAAAAGTTTCCTCATGCTATATTTTAGCTATCTTTACTCAAAGTGGTAGAAGAAAGTGGGCTTTTGCATTTAATTCAGCATGTACTGCCAACTCCTTGGCTCGTGTGAAGATGGGATATTTGGCAGCTGAAGTGGAAAAAAGGCATAATTGCATTTGGAAACCATGTGATATGAGGTGATCTCCTTAGAAATTGGGCTGACGATTCGCGTTTTAACTCAACATTCATATGCATTGGCAATTAATATCCTGAACGGAATGATTAAGCCAAAGTAACAACTGGCACCTGAAAAGATATGAATCCTGCCTTGGGTTCTAGGAAATGCCTGTGAGGTGACATAATAGCCTTTGGACCATGTAGCTCACTGCTGATGAGTGCCACCATTTTTAAGCTAATTAATTAGTTCTCATTAACTTTGCATGCATTGAGTCATACTTCTATAGACGCAACCGGTTAGGAAATGCGAGCAAATGCAGGCACGCTTTTCAAGTTGGCAGTTGGTTATCATCATGTTTTATTGAAGCACATTAGCATGTTTTTTCTCATTTTTTCTATAAATAGGCCTCTCAATAGTGAGGAAATCACATTTAACATTTGAGAAAATTTTAGCAATAGGTCATTGGCTTAGTATTTGGCTTTTATTATTGGCAAGGTTCCTCATAGGCTAGGTTGTAGGCAAATTTCAGGAATAGTTAGAAGGTAGTAGTAGTGTGTCGGTAGCATGGACACTCCTATTAGGCTAGTTTATTATAAGTTGCAGACAACTTTGATAGCCATGAAATGGGTTCTAGGTCAGGATTGCATCGAGTATGAAGATAAATATCGTATCAATACCGACATTTGCTTGCACTTTGTTGCATCTATGTTGGATATTAGTATCCCCAAGCCTTTGATTCTAAAGTTAGTTAAGGAAATCTTTCCTAAAAAGTACCTAAATGGTCTAGGTGAATTCATTGCTCATGCTACATATGGGGTAGGCCTGCCAATGACCGGTGACCTCCAGCACTATATTGAGGAAGAAGCGATTGTCCCATAGCTGCCATTTCTCAGTGGATTCCACCTTCAGACACATGATGAACACCAGTGGAGGGTTACCCAGGCCTTGCACATTTTTCTTCGCATCTACAACGTAGTGCCATTCTACAACGTTGATTGGTATACTGACTTCAGGAACCTAGTGTTCCCTCTACCAATGGCAGTTGTTCCAAATGATTCTACTTTTGCTGTTGATGTACCTATTAATGAAGACACATTAGAGACTGTTGTTAATGCATTGATTACTGTTTCCCATGCTATTGGATGAAATGCTTCGTTGTCTCCTTGTTTTTTGTTGTTAAGAATACACCACCCATTTCTAGTTTTTGTATATAAGCCTAAAAAAAGGCCATACACATAGTATATATGAAAAGAATATCACGTATAATCATATAATTTTTGAATTATAGCTCTTTTAGCCATTTTTTCCATGTAAAAATGAAAAAATATATATAATGACATATATCTTTATAAAATCTACGGCTCCTTTTTCAGCATATCTGTCGTATGGGTTCGTTTTCATTTAGCATATTTGCTTATTTACTTTGCATATGAATGTTTTTTTTCATTTTTCCTACAAAGTAATTTTACCACCCTATTCTTCACAATGATGGGTTGCTTTCTGTTGAAAAATGAATTAATTTCAAAAAAGACTGGCAAACACAAAGGGAAAGAAAAATAAAAGCATTATTCACATATATACAATAGTAAAACTTTTCCACTCAATGGAACAACTTAAGATGAATCCCATTGATCGGAATTCCCAAGGCTTCCTAGTCCATGCTTTCTAATTCAAAAGCATTATGTTCTTTGCACTTAATGATCTTAAACGGACCTTCCCATAGGCTATCAAACTTTCCGTGCTAACCTGGCTTAGCAGCCCTTTCATTAAAATATCAGCACTAAGTCTCTGCACTTTAGGCCTTGGTCGGATGCCCTCCTGTCAAACCATCACTTGACCACTTGCTGGAAGTTTGTCATGGCTATTAGGGACTTCTCCCTTTTTTCTTGTAATTCTAATAGTTTAGCAAGCTGAACCTCTATGGCACCATTTTTTTCTATCTCAAGCGATTTCAATAGTTGAAGCACTAGAATCTCCATAGATATAGGAAACAGTGCCTCTTTCCCGTATACCAACTCATAAGGCAAAGTCTTAAGGACTTGCTTAGGAGTTATGCGGTTTGCCCAAAGTTCCACTCAGAGGTTTATGTGCCATTCTCTTTGGTGTTTTGTACCAATTTTTTTAAGGAGTCGAACTAGGTTCTTGTTTATTGACTCAGCTAGGGCGTTTCCCTACAAGTAATAATTCAATGATGTCTTAAGGAATATGTCATTTGTTAGTGCAAAGTGACATACCTTTGTGCCTAGGAAATCTTTGGCATTATCGGAAATGATAGTCTTTGGAGGGAAAAGCCTTGTCACTAGCTCTTTGAGGAAATCCACTATCTCTGCCTCTGTTTCATTTTTAAGTGAAGCGTTCTCTGTCCATCTTGTGAAGTAATCTATAGCCATCAGAATCCACTTGTGTCTGGCACTAGAAGCAGGATTGATCATCCCGATGAAGTCCAGGCTCCATTGTGCAAATGGTTCATCTGCCACTATAGGCTCGAGAGGCATTGCAAAATTATTCCTTCTGCCTGTAAAGAACTAGCATTCCTTGCAAGATTTAACCAAGGAGTGTGAGTCATTGAAGAGTGTGGATCAATAGTAAACTACGCACATGATTTTTATGGTGGTGGTCTTAGCAGAGAACTGTTCGCCCGTAGCGCTGTTGTGGAAAGTGTTGAGGATTCTCTTCGCTTGCTCTGCAATAATGCATCGCAGGAGGAGACCATTGAAATTCATTTTGAAAAGGACCTCTTCCACTAGCGCATATCCACAATTCTATAGCTGATAGTATCTCCTCTTTTGGGAGGAAATACCTGGAAGATACTTTCTTGTTTGCATAAACCTCACTCTATCTGTTAGCCAGCAACCCTCGAACCCTAGACAATTCATCAGAACAAGTGCCAGTTGCTCTTCCTCAGTGGGTATCTCTTCGTCATGTGCCATGTATTCGCACAGTCCTCTTCCATAAATGGTTTTAGTGGGTTTGACCTCAATGTCATATTCAAGGATCTTGGTGATCCAATTAGCTCTTTTTTTATGATTTCTCCCTCCATGATATATTCGTGCACATTGGAATGCGTGACATATACCATCACTTTGTTGCAGGAAATTAGATGGCAAAATTTTTTAAGTCCTTTACTATTGCAAAGGCTTGTCTTTCGATGAAATTATAATTCATCTCATATTCCTTCAAGGTCCGGGAATAAAATGCCATCGGATGTTCTCCTTTTCCTTTATCATCCTTTTGAGTTAAGACAGTAGCAATACTAGACTTGCTACTGAATACATACATTATAAAGTCCTTAGATAAGTATGATTAACCAATACTAGAGCTAAGGAAATAGCATCCTTAACCTTTTCAAAGGCTTCTTTGGCTTCCTTTGTCCACTTAAATGCTTGGTCTTTTTTAAGAATTAGGGTGATTTCCTTAATTATTCTCGCAAAGTCAGAAATAAACTTGCTAACAAAATTTACCTTTCCCTGGAAGGACTGAACACCTTTCTTGTTAACCGAAAGGGGAAGTTCCTTGATGGCTTTCACCTAGTTGGGGTTGATTGAAACTCCTTCTTTGGACATCGCGTGTCCTAATAGCTTGCCTTGTGGCACTCCAAATACGCATTTTTTTGGATTCAGGGAAACCCTAAAATCCTGGAATTTCTAAAAATCCATTTCTAAGTGATCAAAATGATCATCCTTAGACTTAGAAATCATAGTAAGACCATCTAAATAAATTAGGATAATCTTATTGATCAGCTCACTGAAAGCAATGTCCATTGCCCGCTGGAATATTGCCCTTGCATTAGATAAACCAAAAGGCATTTTAGCATATGCGAATGTTCCCCACTTTGTAGTGAACATAGTCTTGTGTTGATCCTCTTCTTTAACTCAGATCTGATTATAACCAGAGAAGCCATCAAATAGAGAATTTTTTTTTTTATTCTACTACTATTTGCAAGATTGTCTCCATAGAAGGCAGTGGATAATGATCCTTCAGGGATGCTCTGTTTAGGTCTCAGAAGTCCACACACAAGTGAATATCTCCATTCTTCTTTCAAACCGGGACCAGATTGGATACTCACATGCTATGCTTGATTGAGAAGACAATCCACATCTTGATTAGCTTTGTTAGCTCTTGCACCATTAGTGTTTCAATTTTGGGGTTTACTGTAGACTAGTTTTGCACCTTTTGTCAGCTTGATTGTGTGTTGGATGATGTCAGGATCATATCCCTTTAGGTCATCATAGGACCAAGCCACTACTCCTTCATATTTCTCACATAAATTGATGAGCCTTTCTTTATCGTGGTGTGGGACATCTTTCTTGACTCGAAGGTTTCTGCCGTCTAAGACCCGAAGGTCTATATAGTTGCTTTTGTTTGCCACAAAATTTCATCTATCATTTTTTGCATCATCACAATCAAAAAGGTTTTCGAGAGTAACCAATCCTTTTAGAAGCTTGTTAGATTTGAGCTACATGATTTTTCCTTCATAAGCCTCTACGATCTTTGGTTGGATCTGATCGGTGAAATCCCTCGACTACTGGATGAACGAAGCAATGTGTTCATCACTTTCAAACACCTACCAACTTTGATCATTATCGGGAACCACTAGTTAGACTATTACCCATACAGAGTTTTTTTTATGTATAAGGTCAGAAGTTGGATCAAACTATGATCTGATTGCTACCATGCAATTCACATCGCCATTTTGGTCTAAGGAAACAGTTTGAATGTTGAAGGCTTTCGAAACCCTCAACCAGGTCCTAGACTTGATGCCAATAGGATCTCATGTGGACTTGGTTGACCACCAATTTGGAATCTTTGAACACCATTAATTGCTTAATTCCCTTTCACTCTGCAAGGCTTAAACCCTGAACTAATCCTTCATATTCGGCTTCATTGTTCAAACAAGGAAACTAGAAGTGGGAAGACCTTAGTAGTTTTTCATTTTGTGGGGATATCAAACATATCCCCACTCTGACACCTACTTTGCATCATGCCCCGTCAAAGTACAACATCCATAGCTCAGGTGCTTGGCCACTTTTGAACTCTATGGAAAGCTTTGGGAGCACTTGATCTTCATCATAGATTACATGGGTGCCCAATCCTATAGCATGGTAATTACTAAAAGGGTCGCTATCCCTGTGTTCGCTTAACAAACCATCCTCTTGATCATTCTAGTCTCTGGTCACCTTTTCTTCCTCTAGTAATTCAACACAATACATTTCTTGCTTGGTGATAGAAGTATGCAAGGCTTCAAAATTGATCATGGCTTCATCTGCTACATGCTCAGAATGTAACGCTTATGATTCTATTTTCATTTTTGCGCTATGCTTGGTTCTAAGAATCAGATGTGACCAGTCTAGGGATAGGTATCCACCCACCCTTGAAGTAAATTCTTGGGATAGATAGAGGCCAAACATGGGAGGAACATCTATGATCATAGTGTCTTGCGACACAGTGATACTAGGGAAAGCAAATAGAGTTAAAGGAAGTGACTTGATCATACCTACGGTTTTAACTTTGTTTCCATCAAGTTGCATTACTCTCCTTTTCATAGGTTCATAGCTGAGTCCTAAATATTTAGCTACTTTTTTAGGTATAACCGTGGTGCTAGCACTAGAATCAATCATAGCATTGTGCAATAACTTCTTCCTTATAATGAGAGTTAAGAAGAAGGGTTGGGGCTTCAACTTATCTCTGAATACAATAGGGGTTTCTGATGTGTTGTTCATAAGGACTTTAGCAGGAGATAGTTGATCAATAACCTTTGCATTGGCTAACTGCTCTGTTGGTGTTATGCTAATCTCTGCTTGAAGAGCCTTCTGTAATAGCATCTTGTACTCGGGGATAGCTAGAATTTCCCACAAAGACACATTAGCAGATGATTTCTTTAATTGTTCCACCATGTTGTAAGGTGGCGAACTTGAAGGTTTCTTCTCCTTTACTCTCGTTATGATAATTTCCTTCCACAGCTGATATTGTGGTGGCGCAATGGAAGTGGCAGGTATCTGATTAGAAGAACTTTTAGGTTGCAGACTAGATAGTTGCAGGGCAATTGATTCACTGGTAAATCTCCTCTTTGAGTGAGTGTTATAGTTAGATTGCACTTGTAGAATTTTGGATATGAAGGTATCATTAGCAAACACTATTTTTTCTTCTTCCATCCATGAAAAGAGCGGGTGATCAGGAGTGATGTCAGATTCTTTTTCTAGGGACATTCTGGTGGGCAAGGTCGTTGATGTCACAACTTGCATCATTTAATTAATTATTTTATCAAACCGGGCGTGTCTTAGAGAAATATGCGATAAGGATAGTTGTCATAGATTCTTTTGGGGGGGTTTGCACTGTAAACAGTGACTTCAGGTATCGTTTTGCCTACTTCAGGAGCTTTTAGGAGCTAAACTATAGCGACTAATTCCTAAGATTTAATTCTATTTTAGCTTCTAATTTTAAAATCCTATTGACTTAATTCAGACTTTGTTGACTTCAATTTAGACCAATTCATGGAGACAATTAATGATTAATTTAATTCCTAATCTAAACACAAAATTCAAATTAATTTTATTTTTCTTCAAAAGAAATCCATAACTTAATTGCTAGAAAGTAAACACTAAATTAAGAGCAGGAATGAATTTCAAGAAAATGACGATTATTCTAAAAAGCATAAAGACTAATCTCCATGAATAGATTTTGAACAAACTTCATCTCTATCTTTCCATAAATTCCTAACATTTCTTTAATGAAACTTAATAAACAAACATCAAGTTTAACCGATTCGAACAACATCTAAATCTAATTTATCTAAGAAACCTTCTAACGATTCTAATGTTCCAATTCAATATTTCTAATAAATAAATCTAACCATTCTAACAATTCGATCTTAACCATAATAAACTAAAACTTCGAACATAATTGTAAACAAAATTAATTATCTGATTTTAACATTTACCAAGGTAGAAGATGATTTCAACGATTGAACAATTCAAAATCAGTTTCTATTATAGATTTAATATTAACGAATCAAAAAATAACAACACTTAACAAAAATACCATAAGATCATTCCAAAGGTTGAGCGGGCCCTACTTTTCCTCAGGTAGGATCCTTTAACACAATGAGTTGATTAACTTCTTGCTTCCTTTCTCATTGATCAAAAGTAGAATGCAGAACAAATTATTGCTTGTGATTACAGAAATTCTGATTGCAAAATTATCTAACTCCTAACTAAGACCAAAGTATGGATATTTATAAAATATCCTTATTATCTTCTAACATGGCATTAACTTCCAAAACTTAAGGTGACCAACTACAGATTACGAAATGAAACTAAAAATATAACTGAAGTGGACTAAGGAGGACTATGCCAGAACTACACCAGATTGGCACTGGAAGTAAAAGTTCCTCAACCGACTATGAAGAAGTCAATTAAGACTTTGAGTGATTCATCATCCAGTAGGGCCTATCTATGGTGTAGTCATTTCCTCATGATTAAATAAAGAGTTTTAACCATCTCATCAACCTTTAATATACCCTGTCAAAAACCCTTATGAAAAGGACAACAATCATGGTAATGAAGCTTAATGCAAAATAATTATCTCATTCAAAGTCATCATAAAGCAACACATTTAACATAAGCTATTACTTTCAAAATATTCGCTAATTAGCTAAACATAAAGTAAAATAAGCAAATATGTTAATCTATTGTCTACCGCCAATCATGTCAATTAACAATAACAACAAATCTTTTTAAACATAAAAAGCCTTAAATGAAAGTATTTTATATCTCCCATCACATTCCTTGCATTTACGCAGTAAGAACCATGCTCTCCATTTTTCATGAGGCATATACATATAATTCATGGTCTGACGTTGCGCCTTGGCTACACTACTCCGCCACCTTTTGTTGTAAGTTGCCACATGGATAGCTTCGAGGCATGTGCGCATCACTGCAAGTGAAGCACCATGTATTGATATCATCAATGAGGTTATTTTGACCCGTGGTCAATTCCCTACTTGAGCTTGGTGAAGTGCTTCTCAGCGGAGTGGGTACTTACACTATTTGGTTGGCTATCGAAGCTGGTGGATTTGTGTGAGAACCGCCTTCATACTGATTTTGCTAATATGAAGACCATCCACCTTGATAATTCTAATAGGCAAGCTTCAGAGGAATTGATTGGTTTTGCTTGAGGGTGGTTATGCTATTTTCCATAGTCCACAACATTTCTTTAAGATCACTCATTTCATCCTTGGGAGAACTAGATGTAGAGGCAACATTTTGTGGCGCTGCCGCATATGTGTACATTGACTGGGGAGGTGCGGGCACACTTGTCGATGTGACTTCCTATGCGGGCATCGATATTTCAGGAAATATCAGCATGATGGACCTAGGAGGAAACTTTCCACAATCTATCAAATGATTCTCAGCTTTAACGATGACACTGTAAGTATCTGGCAGAGTAGCTCCTCCAAAAGACTTGATTATCATAGAAATGTCAAAGTTGATGGACTTCAAATAAAATATGAATGCCAACTCAGGAGTTGGGTGTATAGCAACACGGATCCTTTGCCAATTTGTGTGGAATCAGGCATTGAAGTCCATCATAGCCTCTTGGGGAGCTCGTTTTATGACAGATAGTTGATGATACAACGAGGAACGATCTCCGTCATTTGAAAACCTCTCATAGAATGGATCTTCGAGCTCATCCCAGGTAAGGATAGTGCTAGCTGGAAATGTTTGGTACCAATCCAGTTCTTTTCCTTTGAAGGATGTGGCGAGGAGCCTCAGGGTTACATTCTATGTAGTTATCCCATGCACCAGACACACGTCTGCCACATCTTGTAGATGTTCTGTAGGTGTTCTTGGGCCATCTTCGGTAAACTTGGGTATAGCTTTCATAGCTGAGACTAGGATAGCAGCCCAGAAAATAGGTGCTACTGGATCTACTAGGGGACTTCTGGTGTCCCATGCCACATAATTTCTATTGGCAACTAGCAACATGGTTAGAGGAATGGGTGGAGGGAGCAGAATGGTTGCCAATTGACTTGCGACCTGCATTGTTCCTAGTGGCAGAACTAGTAAAATGGGGTTTTTTGCTGTTTGGGATCTAGTTACAGGATAATGGCTCATACACCCTTCTAAAGTGAAAATTCATTTAAGCTTGGTCCCACCAGGTGTGCCAAAAAAAGAATAAACTGTTGATGCCAAAAATTGACAAGGTAACAGTGTCTTATGGGAAACTTAGTTTATGGGGGACCTTTTGTGCTAAACTAAGTGACCTCTAGATTTTTAGAGAAGTCAACTTCTTCTATAATGGGGGCTTTGGAAATGGAAAAGGAAACAAATATAATAAAATAAATTATAATCTAAGGTGATGCACCAAGACTTAATGATAGGAATGATAAATCATAGATCTAAGGGTCCGATTGGTATTTATAATGTCCCAGAAAGGCAGAAACTTAAATATTAGAGCATAGATAATCCATTCATTGACATAAAATAACATTTCATACATCCCTACTACTAAAAAGAGTCATATGACATGATCTAGACTAGCAACTTGTATTCAATTTATAGAAGTTCTCAAATGAAATATCTAGAGAATAGCAGCATAGTCTAAAGTCAATCAAAAAGCATAGAAGAACATAAAGGCCAAATGGTTGGAACAATATAAGAGTCTTTGCAATAATAAAAAACAATAATAAAGGCCTACTGTCTTTTCTAAAATCAGTATTCTTTTGAAATTCTGGACCCTTCCCTCAAAACAGAGAGAAGTATATATAGCTGAAAACTCCCACCGCCCTAGAGAGTAGTAACAGAAAAGATTTCACGATCTCTAGCAATGATGCAAAATTGAGTATATCTCTAGGTTGTTGCAATAGAAAAGATTTGAAACCAAGCATCCAATCATTCTAGGCTCAGGTGCATCCTCTGCAAATGATGGCGGTGGTCCCAGCAAGGTTAAGCAGGCAAGTGTCATCACCCCACAAAGTAATTAAGACATGTGGCAACCAGTCACAGCATTTGGTTCTCTTCATCCCTCTCCCAAATATGAAACCTGCCAAAGAAACACATATCACATGGGCAGAGATTTACTAAAAAATGAAGGGAAGTGATCATCGATTGTGTGCAATAATGACATGTGGAAGCATAGCAGGGATTCCCAAAATGCGAAGGAAAGGAAACCTCTAGGGAGTGCAGAGCAGACACGTGGAGGGGGCAACAGAGATTGACAAAAAGGCCAAGTGGCTTATTTGCAATGCGCGAACCGATACTTAGAGCAAAAAAAAACCCGAAGGGAGCTTGTTGAATATTTATTCACACTCATAACCTTCAATAAAAGTTCTGAAGTTCAATTTTTGAGTGACATAGTGATTCCTTTATTTTTGACATGTCATGGGTTTTGTGAACATTGCAACCTCTATCTTGAGGTTTGGAAGTTTGGGTTTTGAGAGATAGAGCGATCACCTTGTCGGCAATACATGACGTAATTGGTAGGACTTCGGAAGATGTATCCTCGATATTCTGGT
Organism: Sequoia sempervirens; assembly: GCA_007258455.2. Taxonomy (NCBI): domain Eukaryota; kingdom Viridiplantae; phylum Streptophyta; class Pinopsida; order Cupressales; family Cupressaceae; genus Sequoia; species Sequoia sempervirens. Next base: position 422,404,679 of record VDFB02047230.1, read on the forward strand.
AGAAGGATGTAAGGACCTTGTCAGAGTGACTTAACGTTCTCGCTGGGACATTGGATCATGTCTCTTTGACATACTAGTGGTACAGTGAGCTGCAAGACCTTGTTGATGTGACTTTGGGTGGTCGATGTGACTTTGAGAAAAGTCTCTTGGACATTCCCGAAGAGTTCTTGTCCATTCTCATCGGTGAGACTTGGGGTGTTTGGTGAGACTTTGGGGAAACTCTCTTCGACAAAGGTTGTCATGCCAATGACCTATGGTGGGACTTGAGTTGTCAGGTGGGTAGTGATAGGTAGTTCAAGGTATGTTAACTCAGCAGTGGTGACCACATGGAGTGATATGGTCTACATCGGTGTGACTTCATTATATCGGTGGGAGATGACATGTTGTCTCACTGATATGGCAATGAGGTTGACTTAGTGATAATGTGAAAGTGGGGATCACATGGACCGGTTCAGCGAACATTAGAGTGGCTATCTTGTATCAGTGGGAGACGATAAGGTGTCCCATCGATATGGGGATATATTGCTCACTTCAGATGGTTCTTGTGAAGCGGATAGAGCAATTGACTCTTCGATATTCTATTAACTATATGGAATTCTCTTAACTATTTAATACAGTTGCTCATTGGAAGTTGAACTAAAAAATTTCTTGTTGGAATGTTGTAACTAGGGTTAGGGTTAAGAACAAATTTTATAAAACCCTAGAAATTTCTGTATTGAATTAAGAGAGAGGGAAATAGAATAGTGTTATGCTTCTAGATTCTCTCTAGATGGAACAAGATGTAAATCTCCTGTAAAGGCTTAGAGCCTATAAATGTATTTGTAACTGTTTTGTTGATAAATAATACAATGGAGATCTTGGCTTTTAGAGTGTGGGGATTTTTACCTGTAAGGGTTTTCCACACGTAAATTTGTGTGTCCATATTTTTTGTTCCATCTTTCATGTTTAATGGTTCTTGTGATTGAACCTGTTCAATGATGTTGTTTTGGAACTAGTATAATTAGCATTAATTTTTCTCTAAGGGTGAATGTAGGAAATGAACTAGGTCTGATTTTTCTTTTTGGCATAGTAGTTCATTTCTTTGAGGCAATATAACATAATAAGGTTGTCAAAGGCACTCCTGATCTCAGATGTTTCCTTCTGAGATGAATGATATTTCCCAACACCTTACACATGCACACACTTTTCTCCTTTCCATGTGATATTTGTAGAATCATAGCATACTCACTATTATTGGCATATGGTTTCTAGTGTTGTCATTGATGGCAACCTAAGTCATTGATCTATTCTACCCTTCAGTATTTGACCATACCAAAAGACAAAGTAAAGAACATGGTATTCGGTTGAAGTTGAATCTGTCAAGTGGTTTGCATTACTAGTTTATCAGTTTTGGTTGTCAATCTTTGGGAAGGTCGTTGGGTATCTAAAATTTCTTATTCTCGAGTTTTGTGTTGTCGCATCAAGTGGTGTATGAGTTAGGAGATCCGATCGTATTATTTTCTATTCAACAATGTTTGAAGGTTGACTAAGTGAATGTTGGGTGTTGTGTATGTTTAAGGTGGAATTGTGTGAAGTATTTTTGTGTTGGAGATTTTGTTTTGGGTCCTCACTATGCTATGGCCAACTTTGTTGGATGCGCATTAAATGTTGTTCATGATTTCAACCTTTTGTTGTAATCCAAATATTTTTTAAGGTAGTGAGCCTTCATGATTTTGAGCAGTGAGCTCTAGGCAGTGTGCCTAAATGCAAGTGCATTCCCATTTTGTAAAACGCTTATATTTTGAGTACTCAAAATGTGGATTGGCCTCCACCATGGTTCTTCCCCTAACAGGGTTTCCACGTAAAAATCCTTGTGTTATGGTGTTGTGGCTTATTGTTCTATGTTCATGCATCTTTCTTTTGATTGAGTGTTTTAGGCACTTGAGAGAATAGATTAATAAAGTTAAAAATTGTACAACACTGATTCAGCCCTCCTCTCAACGTTGCTTGATTCCAACAACTATTATGTACGTATTGCACTTTATGTAAATCATGTTTCCATATTGCAAGGAGCACCTTCTCACCACTTATCTTGGCTCATCCTTGTCCTACTTTTTGAGGGGAAAGGGGTGTGATAGCCTTTTCCTAGTATGGTACTTGTCCTTGACCCTTTTTCTAGTTATCCACCTTTTGTATACAATGAGAAAGACTAGGATCCAAATGGCCTACTTTAGGTTGGCTCTCTTGTAACATACTAGTCTTTTCTTTGTCTTATTTTCATGTTCCTTATGATTGGATGTGTGTAATGTGATCCCCAATATTGTGCTACTTGGCATGCCTTTATGTTTGTGAGTATTTTTTGGATGACCCTTGTTACTCCATTGGTGCAAGGATACAAAGGAAGTGAATCTTTCATGACATTATTCTATTTGTATCTTCATTCTTCTATATGTCATAAACATTATATTTTCTTTTGTCTTGTGTTTTTTCTTTGTGGACGACATGAAAAGCATTGACATTTAGGTTCTCTCTTCCAGTTGACACAAAATATTTCTTGTTATCTATCTTTCTATGTGTCATTCTTCCTTTGTACTTATTGTTCTATAATCATTTGGGAATGATTATGGTCTAATCTCATTATACCACTACACAAAAAGACATATGCTAACCCCAAATTTCATCCTCATGTGTTATTCCTTTGATTTCATTTGGGGGAAACCCTCTTATGCATGTAATCCTTATTTGGAAACATATCATTGGCATAGGGCTTTCCGCTAAGTCGGTACTGTCTTGTTTTATCATTTTGAATTTTATCATTTTCTACTTTTAAAGTAATTTCTCACAACATGGCGTTTGCAGCCTCTTGCACATTGGCATTATTTCATTTTAGTATTGATCATTTTGGCAATCGCTAATGGGTACACAATTCTTTTGTGATGAATTTACCCATTTGCCACCTTTTCTATGAGCCACCTGCATACCTAGTGTGTGTGTTTCTCATATTTTAGCTCACCTAGTGAAGAACATATTTTCACTAGCCCTCGTGAGTATTTTTTTTCACATAGTGGACAACATGTTTTCACTTATAAATATTTTTTTGGACAAACAACTAATTCTTGATCCATACCTATTAGAAAAACATTTGATGCTTGATCCACCCTTTTCTTTCCCTTTTCCTCTTTGCATTAATTTTGACATTGTATGATTATGTATCTTGTGTCATCACTGCATGCATGTGTCCCTTTGTGCCTTTGTTATTTTTTCTATGAGATATTAGATCTTGGGGGCTTGATCATCCTTCCTGATCCTTGTCATCTTATCTTTCGAAAAGTTGTACAATCTAACCTCTCTTGACCTATTTTTCTACTTTAGTGTGAGTTTGAGTCTAAGTTCATACTCTCACTAATGTGGGGGCTAAATGTGGTGTAGGAAATTATATACGTTTACAATTTCACACTATGTTTTCATCCCATTAATTAATTGGACTTAATTAAGCCTCTAATTGACCAAAATATGCATTCCAAAGCCTTATTATTCCTATTTTTGAAATGGAAACCTATATTAAAAAATTTCCAATATTGATTAAATTACCTTGGAAATTCAGTGTACTAGACTTAGGTTCTAGGATCCATTCACCCAAGGGTGAATGGGTCCCCTTTAAGTCCTAGGACCCAATTTTTATTATGTTTTTGGTGTAATTTAAATGATTCAAATTCAATTTTCAAGTGTCAACTTTTAGATTCAAGTGTTGGATTTTACAATCTATTTTTTGGGAAATTAGATAAACACCTATAAAGAAAGCTATTTTATCAATTCAAATCTAAGAACAACTAAGCAACATTAACTAGAAAGAACACACTTTTTAGAGACTTAACAAGAGAAAATATTATTGTGAAGAGCATTAAAGAGCATCATTATTAGTCATATACATCAACAGTCAAGACCATATCATCATGTCAAATTTTATGTGTGTTCATGTCATGTTTTGGATCTAACATGTGATGTAGGTTTCAAGCATTGAAGCAAGCATTGAAGCATTAGTCAATCAAGAAAACTCATGCAATATCTAAGCCTTAGAGTGATGTGTTTAACTCCAGTCCTCTAAGGGAATCCATTAAGGGTTTGGTGAGTTATCCCAAAGTTTGTTCATTTATCAATTCCTTCATTTTTTCATTATTTTATTTTCAAGGTTTAATTACCAAACATGGGGTTTGACTAAGGAAAACCCCCATTCACCCAAAACAAACATTTTTTCTTCTCTCTTTGTATGTGTAGATTTATGGGTTAAGAAGGACTGAAAGTTGAGCAAGGGAGAATTTTGGAAAAGTTGTATTTGTTGCATTCATTGTTGTCAAGCTATGAAAAATCACCTACAGGTTTTATTTCTAACTTTTTGACAGTCAAACTTGGAGGAATCAGAAGCTTAGATCCAATACTAGAGGACTGAAAAAAGTATTTTTTGAACCCTATACTAGGACCCATTCATCCCAGGGAAAACTAGTCTTGCTGCAGACCTTGAAACCTTCTTTTTATCAGAGGTACACGCCATTCTACCCTTCTCAGATATGCCTTCAAATTGTCTTTTTCATTTTTGTTATCATAACAATTTTCACTTAGAGTATTAGGTTATATAATTCAATTATTTAATGCATTTTAAATCATTCCAAATCATTGCAAATCCATCATTTCTATCATAAGAAAGAAGAGATCCCAAAGATTCAAAATAGGGTTGACTCACCTCAAGGTTGGAAGGAAATCCTATCCTTTTGTGATCTTCTCTCTTTCTAATAAAATTTAGGGATATGGGTGTTTGAATCCTAGGACATTGCATTTCACATTAGTTAAATTAATTTCCCCCTTTCCCTTTCAATTTAGTAACTATGTAAACTACAAATATATTATTGGAATTATTGTTAATGATGTCAAAGGGTAACATGTTGATCATTGATGTCCATGAATATGCTCTGAAAGGTTATTTGAAGTTGTATAAATTATAAAAAAGTTTTCTAAGTTTGGCTTTTGGGCATCAGGCTTACCTCATACTATTTGCAAGAAGAATGAAAAGAGTTAGAGTGTTTGGGTGAAGTCTAATTTTGGAGATCAAGATTTGGGAATTCCTTATATTGCTTGCAAGGTTTGACCTTTGGGCATTGAACTTTCCTTATACTCCATGCTAGAAGTGCTAACCCTTCTTTGGGCATCAGTCTTGTCTTATACTAAATTCCTTAAATAAAGGAAAGGAAAAAAAAGAAAAAGTGTGAAAGGTGTCAAGCATTGGAGGTTGGAAAGTTATCTTATTTCTAATCACAAGCTTAAAAAAAAAGGTATGATGAAAGGCTAAAGGTTGGTATGCAAAGAGTTAAGATAGTGAGGTTCTTGTGAAGGAAGTCTTCGAGGTTTTGGAGTTTTGAATATAGGCTTATGTTTTACCATAAGGTAGGAAAGAGGTAAGCGGTAATTGTGAACTTTGAAATCCAATGGGGTTTCAAAGTTTAGAAGGTAGGCTTACACTTTACCATAAGGTAGGAAATAGGTATGCTATAAGTGTGAACTCCAACATCCGATGGCTTAAAGGATTGTTCAGATTTTCGATGGTCAGAAGAATAGTTTGTGGCTTAAGCTAAAGCGGTAGATGGTAAGGGTAACTAGTGATATGTGATGGAGAGATGTTAGTGGAATCTAATAGCATCATGATAGGTGTTCAATTCTTATTGCATTGCTTAGATTATTCACACCACTATTATGAATTCCCTCATCAAAGAATAAAGAGTGATGTGTGATAGAATGCTTGGTGGGTCCTTTGTTTAAAAGTAGCGATGGAGCAATATGAGGAAACGTGTCCAAATTGAAAGTTGTTAGCTATTTATTATATCATATGGCTTCTTGACATCGTAAAAATGATTCTTAAGCTTGAAACAAAGGTGTGATAGACATAAGGGATGTGTTGGAGATTGACAACTTGGTTTTAAAGGTAATTTATCAGATGACTATGTTTTAAAGTTGATGAAGATAAATGAGAACCTTTAGATATTGAAAGAAAAGGTATAATCAATGGATGATACTCAAAGTTAGAAAACAGATACTTCCAAAAGATAAAATTTGATGGGAAATTATAGAAATGAAGCTGATTTGGATGTATTTTTTAGAAATTGTGAATTAGTTATGTTTGGTAATTTTTGTTACTATCCATGTCAAAATGGTGGCATAACTGATACAAATATTAGAATATTGAAAAATCATTTAGGGTGATGCTTGTGATCAGTTAGGGTTTGAGTAATGTTGAATTAGTTATTGTTGTAGTCAATATGTGTGTGTGAGTGATTGTAGAATACAAAATCTTATTATTGCATGTGTATTGTAGAGTTATCAATGAAGTATTAGTCAAACATATGCAGATTTATAAATTGAATACTTGTTTAGGGGTGTTATAGGATATTGTGATATACAAAAATATATTAGAATGATGAATATCAAAGTGTGAGTAGTGAAGCAAAGTGTAGAGAAAGCAAGGTACTTTAATGATTTGAAAAGGTGCATTCTCAGGTTGATGAAGAACCAATATCAAAACCTATGAACGAGTAATGTAGAGGTTGGTGCCTTAGAAAGGTTGAGTTGGTGCTCAATTAGGTGTGCTTTGTACCAGGAAGTTGGTGCCTCAAAATATTGTCTTGGATGTAAATGTACCTATAAGTGGGTGCTTACAAAAAATATGTAATACCTTTTATTGTGAGGTTGGATTTGAGCACTAGAATTAAGAAACTTTTCTCACTATGGTTTTTCCCATACTGGGTTTTCCACATATATCTAGTGTTTTCTTATGTGTGTGATATTTTATGTGATCTTTGATCTTGTCTATTGATGTGGTAAGAATTTATATACACTGATTCACCCCCTCTCATTATATCAAAATTCTTTCAACAATTGGTATTAGAGCATAATGTAGACACCGAAATCTGGTCTAGGCCCGCGACTTTAATATTTCTTAATAATTCGTATTTCTTCCATGGTCATGATTAAATAATGTCAATTATTTAATTATTCTCTAAGGTCTTCATTTCTTCTATTAATTAAATAATCTTAATTATTTAATTAATTCACACTTTTATTTATTCCATCTGATTAATTAAATAAACACTTTTTATTTAATTATGTTACTAATTAAACCTATCCTTCTTGAATTAAATAAAGTCTTATTTAATTCCCCCCCTTTATCATATGTCAACTATAATTAAATAAAACCTTTATTTATTTAATTATTCATTTAAATCCCTTCGTCACTTAATTAAATAAATCTTATTTATTTAATTATTCTTCAAATATCAAATCTTGAATTAAATGAATTATTTAATTCATAAATCCTATTTTAATGCATTCCTCTATATTTAGATAATTGTGAAAATTATCTCTAAGTGTTCACTCTTACTCGACTCAAAGATCTATTTAATTCGGTCAGTGAACTCTTGATTTAATGTCTGAGTTGCTTTTCGAGTAATCTCTTCGTCATTTCATTCAGTCATCTAGTGCTAACTCAATTGCATGTACATGCATATTAATTAAATATTCCCATTTAATTAATTAAATCTTCTGCGTGCATTTGAATAGAGAGTTGCTTTAATCCATATTTATCTTTGTCATGCAAAGATAATTCTTCTATTTTCAAATACCAAACTTGAAGATTAAATCATTTATTTAATCTTTATTTCTATTTCTAATTCGTATCACTCATGTCGCTACTAACAGTTATCAGAATGCATGTCTAATTTGTCAATCTCAACCGTCCATTGATCTTTCAATCCTGACCTGTCATTCGAATGATCAATTTTCTATAAATTGATTTATCATTCATCATTCCAATCTCTCTCGAAATTGTATGACTTCTGGAGAAATTATCTTGAATCTTCGATGTTTTGTCTTAATCACAACACTTAGGCCATGCTTGCACGAACTTTGAAAATATGAGGGCAAGTACACTACACAGATGAAATGGAGAAGAGTAATGGAGGTTATTCAATAGAATTGATCGCATTTTTGGTAAAATAGTTTCTTTTATGCATGTTGTTCTTAGCTTTCTTTTGTGCTCAATTATCTAAGCTTTGAGGATTTGTTAGTATAGTTTGAATAGATAGATTTGAATTGCTTAACTCTCTCGTGTGTTTTTCTCTTAGCTACACATAAGGTTCCTTGAAGAAAGTTTAATCAACTTAAGGTAGATCTTGTTTCAAGAACACTATGGCTAGACAAGAAGGATATTATTCAAAAAAAGCACCATTTTTTGATGAAACAAACTATAATTTTTGGAAAATAAAAATTGAGAATTACTTAATTTCTCTTGGATTTAAAGTATGGATGTCTGTTGTAAATGGTTACAGAGCACCAACAACTTCTCCCACTGATGTTGAGAAGAAATCCTATGAGTACAATGCAAAAGATAAAAATGCTATTCTATGTGGTTTAACCAATACTAAATTAGTAAAAGTAATGCATTGTAAATTTGCTAAAGAAGTATGCAAAAAACTAAACAACATCTATGAGGAAGATGTTAAAGTAAAAAAAGAAAAATTGTAAACTCATAGAGGAAAGTTTGAGACTCTTGAGATGAAAGATGAAGAAAATATTGTAACATAATTTCTCAGAGTTGATGAGGTAGTGAATGCAATCAGAGGTCTTAGTGATATTATTGAATACATGGTTGTAGTAAAGAAGGTTTTGAGGTCTCTCCTGCAACAGTTTGATTCAAAGGTCTCTACAATAGAACAAGCTAAAAATATGAATACATTTTTTATGGATGAATTGTTTGGGTATCTAACTAAGTATGGAATGAGAAATGAGAATAATGTATCAACAAAAGGTGAAGTTTCTTTCAAGACCTCCAAAATGAAGAAGATTGAAGAAAATTCAGAATTTTCTACCATCTCAAAGGAAGAAGAAGTGAATGTTGTTAGAAAGATAAAGAAGGGAAATGGAAAATATAAAGGTAAGCTTCCTTTTAAATGTTTTAATTGTGGAAAAATGGGTCATTTTTCCTAAAAATGTACTTAAAATGAATTAAGTAAAAGGGAGATAGTTTTAGGAGTCGGGAAACTTCCAAAATACAAAAGAAGAAACAATGGTAAAAAGAAGAAGAGTATTTATGTGGATAAAGAAATTAGTTATTAATATGATTTCTCCTCTACAAGTGAAGATTGTGAATCAGGTGAAGTTTCATTTATGGTTGAGGAGATTAATGAATGTGAATATTCTGAAGAGGAAGAAAAAGGTGAGGTTGATTTGGAAGGTGAATTGGTTTTTGCATTAGAATATTTGAGAGATGCAAGGAAAAAAATGAAAAATACAAATTAAGGATTAAATAATTTGAAAAAATTATTGTAGACCTTAAGCTACAATTGGAAGTTTCAAAGAGAATTGTAGAGGTGACTAGTCTAGAGTTGAAGAACAAAAAATAAGAATGTCAAAAACTAGAGGCTGAAATTGTTTCTTTAATAAAAGGAATTAGAGAAGGCTAAAGTGTAGATTGATAGAGGCTTGAAGTTGAAAGGTGGCTCTAAGATACTTGACGAGTTGATCAACTCACAAAATCCTACAAAAGAAAAGACTGGTCTTGGTTTTCAAAAAGGTAAAAGTCCCACTGTTAGTGCATTTGCTAATTTATATGATAATTTTAAAGTAGAAGAGAAGTTTGATACAAAGCATGAGAAATAATGCAATGAATATTCTAAGAAACCTAAAGGGTCCTTGAAGGATAAGAAGACTAAAGATCTCAAAAAATCAGATGATGGATTCATCAAGGTGCACAGTCCAAAGAGGAGACTCAAAGGCCAACATGCATGACAAACTAGGTTTAATTATTCTTTTCCTGGTTATTTTTTTTCATGTAATTAGTATGGGAATAAAGTTATATATTGCAAGATTAGATCTTTGAGAAATGACAGATATAATTTTGTTAGCAAGAATCTTTTTACTTCTCTAAGTTCTCTAAATGATGTATGTTATAACTATAACAACTATGGGCACATTGCTAAGTTCTATAGAAGTAATTTTATACAGTCTCCCAAATAAGAGAAAAAGGTATTTACTTCTCCTAAGAAAAATTTTGATCATGATCATGTAAAACAAAAGAATGTATTTGCACTCCTTGTAGAGAAGAAACAATCTACACAAAGTTTTGAGGAAAAGGAGAAAAATCCTAAGAGGTATTGGAAAGAGAAGAAGACTGAGATGAAGAATGAAAAATCAATTTTAGTTCAAACAACATTTTGTGCCAAAGGACAAAGCAATCCTTGGGTGATTGATAGTGGTTTCTCTAGTCATATGAATGAGGTGAAAAGTGGAAGGTGTTTGTTAGGAAAAATTGATGAAAGTTGGTTATGGCACAAAAGGATGGGTCACATTAACTTTGACCATCTTGTGAAAGTTAGGAAGAAGAATGCAATCAAACATATGCCTAGCATTGTCAAACCAACAAGAACTCTTTGTAAACAATACCTTTAAGGAAAGCAAATGAGATTCAAATTCGAGTAAAAGGAATATTCAACTTCAAAGCCCCTAGAGTTGATACATATAGATCCATGTGGACCAATAAGAACTAAAAAGAATCAATGGAGAAAGGTATTTCATGTTATTAATAGATGATTATTCAAGAATGACATGGGTAACTTTTCTTAAAGATAAATATCAAGCTTTAGAAAGGTTCAAAATTCTTAGAGCTATGGTTGAAAATGAGATTAGTTTAAGAATTAAATGTTTAAGGTTAGATAGATGTGGAGAATTCATTTCTCATGAATTTGATAAGTGTTAAAAAAATGGAATTAGAAGTCATTTTTTTGTAGCTAGAACACCTCAAAAAAGTGGATTTGTTGATAGAAAGAATAGAACGGTTCAAGAAATGGCTAGAACAATGTTGAATGAAGCCAAACTTTCTGATAGATACTAGAAGAAAGTAGCTCAAACTGTTGTTTACATTCAAAACAGAGTACAACTAAGAGTGAATCATGATAAGACTCCATATGAGTTATGGAAAGACAGACTTGATTCTGTGAAATATTTTAAAATATTTGGAAGAAAATATTATATAAAAATGGATGAAGATACTTTGAGTAAATTTGAGACAAGATCAGATGAAAGAATATTTTTGGGTTATTCAACTGCAAGAAAATATTATAAGTGATACAATAAAAGGTTAAAGAAAATAGTTGAAAGTGTGAATATCAGAGTGGATAAAGATTACTCCCAGTTGTTACATAGAGATTTCATGTTTTAAACAGTCCCTATTTATGAAGAGAAAGAAGAATCTGTGAAAGAAGACCCACAAGAGGAAAGTTATTTTGATGAAGATGATAAACCAATCACTAATCCAAAAGAACCACCCAAATTTGTCAAAAGGGATCATTCTAAGAAACAAATTCTTGGAAAAAAATATGACAGTGTCATGACTAGAAGAAATCTTGCTCAACAAGAATAGGTAAACTACTCTTTATTATCTAAAATAGAGCCCAAATCTTATACAAAAGCTAGTGAGGATGAAAGTTGGATTACAATATGGAAGAAGAAATTAGTCAAGTATAAAAAATCAGATGTGTGAACTTGTTCCTTTGCCTACTAATAAGAATTTCATAGGCTCAAAATGGGTATTGAGAAATAAACTAAATGATGATGGGAAGAAACACGAAACAAAGATAGAGTATTCTACAAGGGTTATGATTAAGTTGAAGGTATAGATTTTGATGAGATATTTGCACCTATAGCTATACTTACAGCTATTAGAATGTTTCTTGCATATTTAGTTTATAAAAATTTCAAATTATACTAGATGGATGTAAAATCTAGATTTCTTAATGGCTATCTAGATGAGGAAGTTTATATGGAGCAACCTAAAGGTTTTATTGCAGCTGAAAACAAAGACAATGCATATAAATTGAAAAAGGATTTATGTGGTTTGAAACAAGCCCCTAGGGCTTGGTATTCCAAGTTAGACAAATATCTCCAATAGAAAGGCTATAAAAAAAGTATAGTTGATAGCAATTTGTATTTCAAATGTGAAGGTGAATATATAATGGTTGTCATTGTTTATGTTGATGATATTATGTTTGGTATAAATGTGATGAAATGTGCAAAGGTTTTATGACTACAATACAAAAAGATTTTGAGATGTCCATGTTAGGAGAATTAACATTTTTTCTTTGTTTACAAGTCAATCAGTTAGACATAGGAATTTTCATTTCTCAAACCAAGTATGTGAAGGAAATTTTGAATAAATTCAAGATGGAAGATTGTAAACTAGTTAGCACACCTATGGTTACTAGATGTAGGCTCAACACAGATGATAAATCTGAATTAGTAGATCAATCATTATATAGGTCCATGATTGGAAGCCTTTTATATCTTATTGCAACAAGACTTGATATCATGAAAGTAGTTTGCATGGTTGCTATATTTCAAGTTGCTCCTAAGGAGACACATGTTAAAGTTGTGAAGAGGATTTTTAGATCCTTGAAGAGTACATTAGAATATGGTCTATGGTATACTATTGGTAATGATTTCACTTTAACTGTATACACTAATGTAGATTGGGCTAGTTTTATGGATGAAAAAAAGAGCACTAGTGGTGGTGCCTTCTTTCTAAAGATAGATTGGTACCATGGTTAAGTAAGAAACAAGAATCAATTTCTTTATCAACAGCTGAAGATGAATATATTGTTGGTGTATCTTGTTGGACTTAGGTTTTGTGGATGAAACAAACACTACAAGATATTAAGGTGATTTTTGATGGGCTAGTCAGTATTTGTTGTGATAATACTAGTGTAATGAATATCTCTAAGAATCATGTTATGCATTCTAGAACCAAGCACATATCTATTGAATATCATTTTCTTAGGGAGAAAGCTTTTGCACATGAAGTCTAATTAGAATATGTTTCTATAAATGATCAACTAGTAGATATTTTCATGAAACCCATTCCAAAGTAGTCATTTGAACAACTCAGGTATAAGTTAGGAGTTGATCCTTCTCCTCTTTCTACTTTAGTATAGAAGGTATTTACCCAAGGGGAGCATATCGGAATACATATTTCACCTTGGTTCTATAGTTACTCTATAGGATTATAGTCCTTGGGGGGAGTTCTTTTGGTCTTTCCCTTTGTAATTGATGTCAAAGGGGGAGAGTATTCTAAGGTTATTTGAAATTGACATGAAGAACATGACATATTTGATGATTGGTGTTAGGGGGAGAAAATAGAAAATGCAAGGAAGATGATGGAGTGTTGTTGCAGACAAGGTGAGCATGATGTGATGTTGGATGAATATGTGTTATTCCTACTTAGAGTTTTAATGTTTTTTAAAGTGTGTTTTCATCAATGAAAAAGGGGGATATTTTTAGAATTGTTTTCATTGATGTCAAAGGGTAATCATGCTTATCATTGATTTCCATGAATATGCTTTGAAAGGTTATTTGAAGTTGTAGTATAAGTTTTGAAAAGTTTTCTAAGTTCAGCTTTCGGGCATCAGGGATACCTCATACTTATGCAAGAAGAACAAAAAGACTTAGAGTGTTTGAGTGAAGTTTGATTTCGGACATTGGGATTCAAGAATCCCTTATGTTGCTTGCAAGGTTTAGTCTTTGGGCATCAAAATTTCCTTATATCACATGCTAGAAGTGTTAACTCTGCTTTGGGCTTCGATCTTGTCTTATATCGAATGCCTCAAAGAAAGGAAAGGGAAAAAAAGAAAAAAGTGTGAAAGGTGTTAGGCATCAGAGGTTAGAAAGTTTTCTCATGCCTTATCACAAGCTTCAGACAAAAGGTATGATGAAAGGCTAAAGGCCGGTACGTGAAGAGTTAAGATAGAAAAATATTACGAAGGAATTCTTCAAGGTTTTCAAGTTTGGAATGTAGGCTTACATTTTACCATAAGGAAAGAAAGAGGTAAGTGGTAAGCACAAACCCTGACACCTGATGGGGGTTTCAGAGTTCATAAGGGAGGATTATGCTTTACCATAAGTCAAGAAAGAGGTAAGCAATAAGAGAAAACCCCAACATTTGATGGCTTAAAGGATTATTCATATTTTTAGTGGTCAGAAGAATAGTTTGTTGCTTAAGCTAAAGTTGTAGATGGTAAGGGTAACTAGTGATATGCGATGGAGAGATGTTAGTGAAATCTGATGTCATCATGATAGGTGTTTAATTATTATTGCATCACTCAGATTATTCACATCATTTTTGTGAATTCCCTCATCAAAGCATGAAGAGTGATATGCAACAGAATGCTTGGTGGGTCCTTTGTTTCAAAGTAGTAATGGAGCAATATGAGGTCACATGTCTAGATTGACAGCTAATAACTATTTACTATATCACATGGTTTCTTCACATCACAAAAATGATTCTTAATCTCAAAAAAAAGATACAATAGACATAAGGGATGCGATGGAGATCGATAGCTTGGTTTAAAAGATAATTATTAGATGGCTATATTTAAAAGTTGATGCAGATTAATGAGAAACTTTAGATCTTGGCGGCAAAGGTATAATCAATGGATAATATTCAAAGTTAGCAAATAGATACTTCCAAAAGATAAAATTTGATGGCAAGTTATAGAAATGAAGATGATTTGAATGCATTTTTTAGAAACTATGAATTAGTTAGGGTTGGTAATTTTTGCTACCATCCATGTCAGAATGGTGGCGTGACTAATGCAAATATTGGAATCCTAATAACTCATTTAGGGTGACGATTGTGATCAATTAGGGTTTGAGTAACAGTGAATTGGTTACTATTGTAGTCAAGATGTGTGCATGAGTGAGTACAAAATACATAATCTTGTTATTGCATGTGTATTGTAGAGTTATCAATGAAGTATTAGTCAAACATATGTAGATTACTTAATTGAATACTTGTTCAGGGCTGTTATAGGATATTGTGATATACAAAAATCTATTAGAATGATGAATATGGAAGTGTGACTAGAGAGAAGTGAAGTGCAAAGAAAGCATGGTAGTTTAATGATTTGAAAAGGTGCATTCTTAGATTGATGAAGAACCAGTATCAACACATATGAACTAGTAATGTTGTAGAGGTTGGTACCTTAGAAAGATTGAGTTGGTTCTCAATTAGGTTTGCTTTGTAACAAGAGGTTGGTGCCTCAAAACATTATATTGGTAAGGGTAACTAGTGATATGCGATGGAGAGATGTTAGTGAAATATGAAGTCATCATGATAGGTGTCCAATTCTTATTGCATCACTCAAATTATTCACATCATTTTTGTGAATTCCCTCGTCAAAGCATAAAGAGTGATATGTGACAGAATACTTGATGGGTCCTTTTTTTCAAAGTAGCAATGGAACAATACGAGGTCACATGTCTAGATTGATAGCTAATAAATATTTACTATGTCACATGGTTTTTTCACATAACAAAAATGATTCTTAATCTTGAAACAAAGATATGATAGACATAAGGGATACGATGGAGATCGATAGCTTGGTTTAAAAGGTAATTATTGGATGGCTATATTTAAAAGTTCACAAAGATTAATGAGACACTTTAGATCTTGGCAGCAAAGGTATAATCAATGGATAATATTCAAAGTTAGCAAATAGATACTTCCAAAAGATAAAATTTGATGGGAAGCTATAGAAATGAAGATGATTTGAATGTATTTTTAAAAAAATATGAATCAATTAGGGTTGGTAATTTTTGTTACCGTCCATGTCAGAATGGTGGTGTGACTAATGTAAATATTGGAATCCTAATAAATCATTTAGGGTGATGGTTGTGATCAGTTAGGGTTTGAGTAATAGTGAATTGATTACTATTGTAGTCAAGATGTGTGCATGAGTGAGTACTGTTACCCAATTTTCACCTATGGGCTCAATCAGGTAGGGAAAATTATGTTCACATGTTCATAGGGGCCAAATACAACATTCGCATTAGGGGTTAAAGCATACATCTGATGCTAGGTCATAGGGAGCTTAGTTGGAAAGCCCACCTTGGTCAAGTTCGGCATGAGAATCCTCTAAGGGAGAGTCGTCAAGACCTTCCAAATGTCTCATCGACTAGAAGGGGCCTCGCTGAATGAAGGCATCATCGCCATAAGGTCTGGTAGATAGAATGTGGTCTTGTCGAAAGGAAGGAATCCGCCCTCGGCGAAATAGAATCATTCTGGGATAATGTCTCGGCAACTTATGAGGGTCTTGGTGAAAAGGGATGCCATCGGGTGAGGTTTCGCTACAACTATGGTGGGTTCGGTGTAATGTCTCACCGATAGGGAGAGTTTCACCGAAGTGTATAAAGGTCTCGGTGAAGCAGCTATCGTCGGCTAGATGTCTCGTCAATCTGGGATAAGTCTCACCGAAAGGATGCCTTCGACGTATGTAAGTAGGCTTCGCTAGGAGGTCTCATCGAAGACAAAGGTCTCGCTGACAATTGTTCATGAAGCGACATTGGCAAAAGGAGATGAGTTCGCTATGAGGTCTCATTGACCAAGCAATGTCTCACCGATGGCTTAGTGTCTCATCGGAAGATGAGGGGGTCAGAGAGAATGGAGGCATCATCGCTATAAGGTCTGGCTGAGTGATGAAGGTCTTGCCAACAAAAGGTGCCCTCGATATAATATTTAGAGTTCGGGGAGAAGTATCCTCGACCTGATAAGTCTCACCGACCGTTGAGCACATGAGGGTGGGCCCTCACCAAAACATGATGAATTCGCCAAGAGGTCTTCCCGACCAGCGGGAGTCACACTAACAGCTATTCAAAGTTTGGCACCAAGAGAGAGGCTTTTTCCAAAGGTCCCGGTGACAAACATAGGGTCTCAGTGAAAGTAAACAAGCTCGGCAGGAAGTCCCGCCGACACATGAGAGTCACCCCAACGGGATCCCAGTTCGCCAAAAGGAAGGTCAAGTCACCAAGATGTCTCGGTGACTCGTAAAGGCTTCACCGAGAGGAATTGATATCGGCATAATGTCTTGCCGAGGGTTTAGTGTCTCACCGAGGGGATGTTTGAGCCCAGGGAAGTGGTTGAGCTTCGCCATAGGGTCTTGATGAATGCAGAAGGTCTCCCCAACATATTGACATCGGCGTAACTTCCAGCCGTCGGAGTAATGTCTTGCCGGCATGGTGTGGTCTTGGCGACGAAAGCGGATATCGGTATGAATATTGGACCTCGCTATGAAGTCTTCCCAACTTGATGAGTCTTGCCAAAAAAAGTGTAGAGCTCGGTAGAGTGGAATACATTCGGGGTGACATTAATAAACTTTTTCCGATAGAGGGGTGCATTCGGTATAGCATCTGGAGCTTGATGAGAGGCCCCACCAATAGAAAAGTCTCACTAAATGAAATCTTTGAGCTCAGGAGAATGTGGGAGCTTGCCATGACATCTCGTGGACACAAGGATGTCTCCCCGAAGCAAAGTGAGCTCACCGAAGGGTTTGCGCTTTTGCTAAGATGTCTGGCTGACGAGGTCGACTCTTGCAGAAAGAGTTTGGAGCTCAGGGGAAAAAAGGTGTCATCGTTGTGATGTCCCAGTGACCGATCAGAGTCTCCTTGAAATGAAGGAGTTTTCCAAAGAATGAGGATTTCAACATGATGTCTCAATGAAGGAGTTGTGTCTTGCTGATGGTTTCAAGGATATCAGTATGACTTTTGAAGCTCGATAAGAACTCTCATTGATAGTTCCATGATATGCCGATAGCTGCAAAGGGACATAATCGCATTGGTGAGACACTTACAGTGTCTCGCCGAGATGAGATTCTAACTAAACAAACTTTTGACCGTAGGGGAATCCATGTGGAATGTGCCCATCCAATCAGAAAGAGCTACAGATGAATCGTTGGCTGCTTAACCAGTGCCAAGAAGATCAACAGAATGTGAATCGACACGGATCTGCTTTGAAGTTAGAGCCATTCAAGGCAGCTTGGTCGAAGAGGTTCAAGGAGGACACAAGGACCAGAAGTAAATGCATTTGGCAGCTACCAAAAATCTAAAGGCTTTTATGGGGAATGACTCTTCACCGACATGGACAACAGGGATGCAATCAAACACAACATTAACTCCATTAAAAGATCTAAGGGAGATGTTTTCCAAAAGGAGATATTTTTGTAAGCCCTAAGGGGCTGACACTCTTCTATATATAGGGCATTCTTTTCCCCTTTGTAAATAGTTTGAATAATGCATTCAAAAGAGTTAGTGATTTTTTTAGTAATCCTTCCTCAGCTGGTGTATGCTTTGTAACTCAGTTCAATTTTTGGAATATAAAGGACAGAGCTGTCTTGGCCTCTGTTGATGCTTTAGTTTTTCCATCACCATTCTTGCAAAGTGTTGTGCATTTCAGGTTAATGATCAAGTCATCTTGTGAATTCTTTAATTCCTTTACAACTTTAATTGGTGTTTCATGCCTTCCTTTGTAAAAAGCACCATTACTTGAATCACAAACTGTGTTTACATAATCACACATAGATTCTATTATGTGAAAATCTTTTCCCTTATTGAAAAAGTGTGTGCATCAAACCTGTTTGTGATATGTTAATGCGTAGCTCATAGAATTTGATGTGTATCCTTATGATCATCGACAATTTTCAAGCGCAGTCTAGGTATTCTATTAATCTCATCAATTCGGTGTATCACCTTAGTTAGTTTTATTTACATGTACTCCTTCTCCCTTTCCCCTTGCAGAATTGATAGTTTAGGTGACACCAAAGGAAGCCGGCCTTCTCTAGAGGTTCATTTCAATTCTATGTGACCCGCAGCCTTGAAATGATCCCATGTTTCTCTAGAAAGCTTAGATTTATAACTTTGCATAGGGTGCAATTTTTAGAGGTAACAGTTTTGGCATGCCCGATGGGACCAGTTCCATATTATGCTGTTGGTTTAGTATGCAATCAGCGAGTTCTAGAATTTACAAAAGTCAATTGTGCATACTTGGTGACTCCGTAGAGAGAAAGAACTTCAGAAGCAGTGCCTTCTACAGTTTATGAGAAGGGTTCAAGCAAGGAGCAACTTAGTTCCTTTTGAATATTTGCAGTTGTCATCACCAAGAAGACAAGGCAGAACAATAGAAAGGCAAGGAACAACAATTATCTATTCTAGAAAAACTAAATCCACTCCTCCATCTGTGGGATCACACATTGTTGTCTAGTCTTTGATTTCATCTAGAGTGCCAGTAAATCCATCTCAGCCACCTCCAATGGCCGCTCCAAGGAATCAACCCTTTGTTTCTTTTAATGGAGGGAGCCCCTTGAATTTGGCACAGCACAATGATATTCCAATGGCAGCCTTGAAGAGTCTTCCAACTTTCATTGGGGAAGATCATACTACCCCGGTTGAACACATGCGAGATGTGGCTTCATTATGCGGAGTCCATCACATAACTCAAGAGGATGTTGTTGTAAGATTATTGGCTGCTTCATTGAAAGGAAGAGTTGTACAATGGTATAGGGGCTTAACAGTCGGTTCAATTGCAACTTGGGATGAATTTGGAGATAAGCTATATAAACAATTTCAGGACAAGTCTGATAATTTGTCCTTGTTGGAACAATTGACTACGATTAATAGGGCCCCTCAGGAGTAGATGAATGACTTCAATTTCAAATTTCAAAGAACCTAGGATAGAATCCCTCCAACGGTGAGGCCTTCACCCGAGTACGCCTTCCTATATTATCTTAGAGCTATAAACAATGATATTTCAGTTATGATACAATCAATGGGGGGTGTTTCTCTACCAAATGTATTTGAAGTAGCAATCAGAGCTGAAAACAGCCTAATACAGGCTGGTAAACTTGCTCCTAGGCCACCAATGCCTATATTTTTAGAGATTCATGCAAATATCCCTTTACAGATACCACCTTTTGCACCCCTGCCACCTGTTCTAGCTACTGCAACACAAGAAAATGTTGTTCCAAGTTCTTCAAATGAGTTGCAGGAAATCAAAAGTCTATTGCAGAATTTTGGTAATAAGCTTGTAAACTTGGAGAAGCAACAATCATATAGCAGGCCTTATCAACAGTAGAGTTCAGGTCAGCAACAAGCATATCAAGGTAATAGACAAGCTTACCAAGGCAATTACCAGGGCCCAAGGCAGAATGTGAACACAAGGCCTTTTCAGGCTTATGCTCCAGCACCTGTTAGTATAGTCAAGGATCTTATCCCTATTCAAAATAACTTAGCAGTAGATTATGAGTGGTGTTACCCCTATAACCAACCTCACAATCAAGCTAATTGCTCAAATGGACTCATCAATCAAGCACTGATGGTGCAAAATGCATCAAGCTCACAACAACATGCACTTAATGAGTCATCTCCACAACACCAAGATCAGTTTGCAAATGATGCTACCCTACTCAACTGGCAAGGTGAAGAATTATGTGGATTGAATGTAGATAATTCCTCAGTCGTAGCTAACAATAGGGCAAATAAAAGAGCTTTCGAGCTTGATCATGCAGCCGACAAAGGAAAGGCATTAGTTGTTGAACCATCTACATCTCAAGTGACTAGTGGTTTGCAAGGAAATCAACAACTCCCAATGAAGGAGCAGTCGCGCTTGCAAGCTGATCATGCTGGCATAAAGGTACATTATAAGGTAAACCCAGCAGTACCCTTTAACATTCTTGATAGTATGAAAAGGAAAAATGTAACAATATCTATGTGGGATTCATTAGTCATCCCAGGTCAAAAGGATATGTTACAGTCAGCCTTGACAAGTTTGAAAATGTTTGATGAATCTGAGTCTCCAATAGGTCAAGTTAGAACTATTTTGACAAATAATCCTCAATAAAATGATAAACAACCCAGCAAAGAGGTAGGAAAAGAAGTCAAATCACCTCCCTTTTACGTGTTAGTGATCATTGGTGATAAGTTAGTTCATAACTGTATGGTAGATAGTGGAGCTAGTAGCTCTGTGATGCCAAAGTAGATTGCTGACAAGCTTGGGCTAAAGTATCAGCCTTTAGAGAAAGGAGTAATCCAATTGTACAGTACTTCCATTAATACATTGGGCATCATTAAAGATTTGAGTCTTACCCTTCATGCTTGTCCTAATTTTTCAGTTCCCCAAGACATATGTGTCATAGACCTTCCACCTTTCTTTTCCTTGTGCTTATCAAGACACTTTATAGCCAAGATAGGTGGTTATGTGTCAACTGATTGGTCACATATGCTATTTAGAACAAGATATGGAACCAAGGTTACCATTAAATCTGAAAGGTTGGCTAAGGATCACATTGAGCCATATAACCCAAGTCCCATCAATGTTGCTCCTGTTGTTGCAAACACAAATTGTGTCATTTTCACTGACAGTGAGGTGGCTGCCGCTCAAGAACTTCAAGCAGAAGTTGTTCCTGATGTGCTTCTACATGAATGGGCAGTTGAAAATGTGTTGGACAGTCCTGAAGACCTCATTTGAGATGTTGGTATGGGTAACTATGTCATACTTGAGCTTGATGTAGAGATTCCAAACCTTGAAAAGAATTCAGGTCAGCTACTGCAACAACAAGGTGGACTTTGGAAAATGTTCTTTGATGGTTCCAGAAGCAAGAATGGAGTAGGTGGAGGTGCAATGTTGATTTCTCCACAAGGTGATAAGTATTTTTCAGCTTTTTGTTTTGCTTTTGCATGCTCTAATAATATTGTTGAGTATGAGGGCCTTGTTCAAGGTCTTGAGTGGGCAAGGAAGAGAGGAATAACCCGCTTGAAAGTTCATGGGGATAGTGAATTAATTGTCAATCAAATAAGAGGCCTGAATGTTGCTAAAAATGACACACTAAAGTCTTATAGAAATAGAGTGTGGAATATGCTTGAGGATTTTGATGCCTTTAACTTAGTGTCTATTCCAAGGAACCAGAACAAACATGTTGATAGGCTTGCAGCCATTGGGGCACAGTTTGATATTCTAGGTGACATTAGAAAAGAGAAAGTACAACAGTATGTAAAGGTTGTAGTCAGGCCATCAATTCCTAATAACAACATTCACTAGCAGGTTTTTGACAGCAATGAACAGATTCTTTCTTTTTTGCTCGAGGAAGATCAGTTCTCCATGGTTAATCAAGCAAAACTTAAGCAACAGTATGATGATCAACTCATACAGCTGAAGACAAATAAATTACCCAAGGGTCTTGTCACCTTAGAGTCGATTTTCAGTACTGACAATCAGCTTAAAAAGGGTAAAGCTGGCTTGCAAATTAGACAAGAGCATTATGAAGAATTGGAGATTTTCAAAGGTAAAATCCTTAAGATAGGAAAAAATTATTCACATGAAGATAAACAATCTTTTGTTTCTTTATGCCAAGAATTTCATGATGTCTTTGCTTGGGAATACTTAGATTTGAAAGGGTTTGATCCCCATATTGCTCAGCACACAACTGAGTTAGAACCTAATGCTAAGCCAGTAAGGCAGAAACAAAGGCCCTTGAATCCTAAGCTTGAGCCCTTAATGATTAAAGAGCTGACCAAATTAGTTGAGGGGGGTATTGTCTTTCCTATTAAGCATACTTCATAGGTTTCTAGCCTTGCACCGGTTAGGAAGAAAAATGGTGAAATAAGACTTTGTGTAGACTTTAGGGATCTTAACGGAGCATCTTTGAAAGATCACTACCTGCTGCCCTCCATGGAACAAATCTTACAAGTAGTTGCTAGTTCTGAAAGATTTTCCTTGCTAGATGGTTTTTTGGGCTATAATCAAGTGTTGGTTAAAGAGGAAGATCAGTTCAAAAATACTTTTACAACTAAGTGGGGCACCATGGCATACAAAAGGATGCCTTTTGGTTTATCTAATGCTGGTGCCATGTTTCAGAGGGCCATGGACATGGCATTTCAAAGTTTGATCAATAAGATTATGCTGATTTATTTAGATGACATTACAGTTTATTCTAAGAATGTTGATGAACATTTGTCACACCTTAAGCAAGTTTTTGAAAAATGTAGAGAGTTTGGTATCTCTCTCAATACAAAAAAGAGTATCTTTGTTGTTCATGAAGGGAAATTATTAGGACACATAGTGTCAAAGTAAGGAATTACTATTGATTCTGAAAGAGTCAAAGCCATACTTGAGTTGCCATTACCCAATCACAAGAAGGGTCTACAGAGCTTTCTGGGCCAAATCAACTTTCTGAGAAGGTTCATCCCTGATGTCACAAACCTGTTACAACCATTGACCGCTATGCTTAAAAAGAATGCAATTTTCAGTTGGACTAAAGAATCAAAGAGTAGTTTTGAAGAAGTCAAGGAAGCTTTAGCATTAGCCCCAACACTGGCAAATCTAGATTTCTCTAAAGATTTCTTCTTGTATGCTTTTGGCAGCATTAGTTCAACCTCTGCAATGTTGGTTCAAAAAAATAATGATAATTTAGAACAACCCATAGCCTTCTTTAGTCAAGTACTTGCTGATTACGAAGAGAGGCATACATTTGTTGAGAAGCATGTTCTCTCTGTGATCAGAAGCCTAAAGAAATTCAAGCCTTTAATCTCTAATAATAGAATTCATGTCATGGTTGCACACCCAAGTGTCAAGGAATTTTTGTTGAGCAAAGATCTGAATGAAAAAAGAGCAGGGTGTGTTGGAACTATAAAAATCTAATTTTTTCATAGGTTTTCCATCCATATTTTTTAAAATAAGTTCCATCTTGGACACCTTCCTCTCATATTTTTTTCCATATTACCCCTTTGATTCCATCATGTCTTGCATTTTTCACATTCTAGTCTATTTCGGCGTGACAATTTTTGGGTCTCCCTGACCCGTCTTTCTGCTTGTAAACATCTGAGTTGCCTATCGGAAAGACGTTTCCTATGTCACGGTGATCGGAGTTTATCCACTGGCAGTCATCGACATGACTTTCATGTTGTTGCGGTGACAGAGGAGAGCATATCGGCATAAGTATTATTTTCGGTATGTAGTCTCACCGAAGTTTCTTTGTCTCATCGACCTGCATTTGGATAAGCATATCGGAAAGAGTTTGGCCGTCCCATTGAGGTCTTAGCAAATTCAGTATGTCTCCCCGACCGGAAAATAAGTGAAAACTTCGATATGACTTATGGGTTTCGTTGTAAAGTCTTGGCGAGCCCGTCGATTTTTGCTGACAAATCTTATGAGCAGCGTTCGGCGAGAGGTGGGTATTGTCTTGGTGAATTGGTATGAGCTTGGGGTGTTTTGGTGAAGCGGTGTATAATCTATGTGAAGTATCCCCGATATCAGGTGGTCACAGCAAAGTAATTTGATTGATGGTGCATCGGTGAGAGTGTCGATAAGTCACGGTGACACGAATGAAATAGGGGGAGCCTTTGGTGAAATATTGTGTAGTTTATGTGAGGTCTCCCTGACGGATGGAAGCTACAGCGACATACTTGGGATAGATGGGCTTGTCGGTGAAAAAGTTAATGAGTCACAGTGATACAAGTGATAAAGGTGTTCTCGGTGAAACATGGAATGTGCTGTGTGACATCTCCCCGATATCATAAAGCTACGGCGATGCTTCCTGACTTCGGCATTGCGAACAAATGGTCACGACAAAGCGCGAAGAACAAAGGAACACGGGTAGGAGCGATTGATGATATAGTTGCCTTCGACATACCTATGCGGATGTCTCACCGACTGTTACTGGTAAAAGTAGAATTTCAAAATGTTGTGGCTGACATGAATACGTTTGGTAACTATTGCTTGCTAGCTCGATTGAGGCCTGAATTCTTTGGAGGGCTGACATGTTTTATCAATATGTTTTATTTTCTAATGCTGGGTATAAATATGCCCCTGGATTGTAATTGAAACAGAATCAGATTTTAGATTAGATACAAAAGATTAGGGATGGCTATAGTAGAATAATTTTCTCTTATCAGAGACTGTGTGCATGTTTTAAAATGGTGATTTCAATGAAATTCAGCTGGTGTGGCAGTTTATTTTTGGCATCAATTGTATGTTGAGTTTATTGAAAAGTATTGCTAAGTTGTCTCCAATTTGATTCTTTCTGGTTGTTTAAATTGGCATAACAAGTTTATGTTCAGTTTGTCAATGCACATTTGTTGTATTTGTGTGATTAATTAACTGGTTCTCTCAAGTAGAGATTAAATCATTTTCATTGATCATAGTAATCAGGAAGATTCATCTGGATTATTAAAGAAGAGCTCAGTGGTCATAGTCTTGCATTGTTTATACAAGTTATGAATAGATCATATGCCTGCAATTTGATATTTTTCCAGAATAAGTTTCCCACTTCTATTTCATTTGACTCTGCATACCCAACAAGGCACTGGTCTCTGCACTTTATCATTTTGAATTCATTCAGTTTCTTTATATTGAGCATCTTAGGATTTAGATTTAGAAGATTGCTATTGCTATCAAGTTTGTTTTTGTTTGTTCACTACCATCTGCCATTGTGGACAAATCATTGTGCAAGAAAGATAATAATAAGTCAAGTCTGCTTCATTCAGATAGGTACACCTGCCTAGGTTTGGTAGCACCTGAAGAGTAGAAGGTTGAGTTCTCTTGACCTTGTATGTTACCCTAAAACATTGTGAAAGCTTGGCAACCTTTCGTGGTTCAAACCTGCGTTTTTGAGAGCTAACAAATTGGCGACTCTACTGGGGATTACATCATAAAATTTGGGTGAAGACCATTATATAGAGTCAGTGAAGAAAAGATTTGAGAAGATTCAGAAAGAGTGATTCTACTAGGTAAAAGATCAGAAATAATCATTTTCCTACTTTTGGAAAAGTAGGTGGCAACTCTAAATTTTTTTTTTTAAAGAATGGAATTTGTATATGGAACAGATGAATACACAGATGCAGGGAGATATTGGGCCTCTCAAGTGCCTAATGATACAATTGGAAATTTCTACAATGAAGGCAGTGCATATCATGCATAGCATAAGCAAGTGAATGCTTATCCAGTCCTTCCTGGACAAATATTGACAAGTTATCAAGAATGTCAATGTGATTAGTGTCAACTGCAATGTCAATGTGATCAATGTCAAATGCAGCACAACTATAGCCCACTTGGAGATTTCAGTCAGAATTTGTAGCAATATGTATGCCAGGATCAACAACTTGAAGCAGAAGAAGATGAGTATACTTGAAGCCAGGACTCCATCACAGAATCAGAGTGCATATTTTCCCCTTTGGATGCATTTTTTGACATAAGGAGGTATGAAGGAGAAGATATGACTTCTCTTTACAATAGAATGACATATATTTGTATGCAGTTACCTTCTCATTATAGGCCTACAAGGGCTATGTTTGTTGAACAGTTCGTAAGAGCAGCAGAGCCAGAATCAATTTATTGGCTAGATAAACAACATACCTTTGATATAGCGAATAAATTTATTGATACCATAGAGAGGATAAGGTATGTTGAATCTAATAATTGTGTT
>VDFB02047230.1:422431090-422477394 GCA_007258455.2 Sequoia sempervirens
AAAGCTTAATGCAAAATAATTATCTCATTCAAAGTCATCATAAAGCAACACATTTAACATAAGCTATTACTTTCAAAATATTCGCTAGTTAGCTAAACATAAAGTAAACTAAGCAAATATGTTAATCTATTGTCTACCGCCAGTCATGTCAATTAACAATAACAACAAGTCTTTTTAAACATAAAAAGCATTAAATGAAAGTATTTTATATCTCCCATCACATTCCTTGCATTTACGCAGTAAGAACCATGCTCTCTTTTTTTGGTGAGGCATATACATATAATTCATGGTCTGACATTGCGCCTTGGCTGCACTGCTCCACCACCTTTTGCTGTAAGTTGCCACGTGGATAGCTTCGAGGCATGTGTGCATCACTACAAGTGAAGCACCATGTATTGATATCATCAATGAGGTTATTTTGACCCGTGGTCAATTCCCTACTTGAGCTTGGTGAAGCGCTTCTCAGCGGAGTGGGTACTGACACTATTTGGTTGGCTATCGAAGCTGGTGGATTTGTGTGAGAACCGCCTTCATACTGATTTTGCTGATATGAAGACCATCCGCCTTGATAATTCTAATAGGCAAGCTTCAGAGGAATTGATTGGTTTTGCTTGAGGGTGGTTATGCTATTTTCCATAGTCCACAACATTTCTTTAAGATCACTCATTTCATCCTTGGGAGAACTGGATGTAGAGGCAACATTTTGTGGTGCTGCCGCATATGTGTACATTGACTGGGGAGGTGCGGGCACACTTGTCGATGCAACTTCCTATGCGGGCATCGATATTTCAAGAAATATCAACATGATGGGCATAGGAGCAAACTTTCCACAATCTATCAAATGATTCTCATCTTTAACGACGACACTGTATCTGGCAGAGTAGCTCCTCCAAAAGACTTGATTATCATAGAAATGTCAAAGTTGATGGACTTCAAATAAAATATGAATGCCAACTCAGGAGTTGGGGGTATAGCAATAGGGATCCTCTACCAATTTGTGTGGAATCAGGCATTGAAGTGCATCAGAGCCTCTTGGGGAGCTCATTTTATGACAGATAGTTGATGATACAATGAGGAGCGATCTTTGTCATTTGAAAACTTCTCATAGAATGGATCTCCGAGCTCATCCTAGGTAAGGATAGTGCTAGCTGGAAATGTTTGGTACCAATCCAGTGCTTTTCCTTTGAAGGATGTGGCGAGGAGCCTCAGGGCTACATTCTACGTAGTTATCCCATGCACCAGACACACATTTGCCACATCTTGTAGATGTTTTGTAGGTGTTCTTGTGCCATCTTCGGTAAACTTGGGTATAGCTTTCATAGCTGAGACTAGGATAGCAGCCCAGACAACAGGTGCTACTGGATCTACTAGGGGACTTCTAGTGTCCCATGCCACATAATTTCTATTGGCAACTAGCAACATGGTTAGAGGAATGGGTGGAGGGAGCAGAACGGTTGCCAATTGACTTGCAGCCTGCACTGTTCCTAGTGGCAGAACAAGTAAAATGGGGTTTTTTGCTGTTTGGGATCTAGTTACAAGATGATGGCTCATACACCCTTCTAAAGTGAAAATTCATTTAAGCTTGGTCCCACCAGGTGTGCCAGAAAAAGAACAAACTGTTGATGCCAAAAATTGACAAGGTAACAGTGTCTTATGGGAAACTTAGTTTATGGGGGACCTTTTGCGCTAAACTAAGTGACCTCTAGATTTTTAGAGAAGTCAACTTCTTCTATAATGGGGGCTTTGGAAAGGGAAAAGGAAACAAATATAATAAAATAAATTCTAATCTAAGGTGATGCACCAAAACTTAATGATAGGAATGATAAATCATAGATCTAAGGGTCCGATTGGTATTTATAATGTCCCAGAAAGGCAGAAACTTAAATATTAGAGCATAGATAATCCATTCATTGACATAAAATAACATTTCATACATCCCTACTGCTAAGAAGAGTCATAAGACATGATCTAGACCAGCAACTTGTATTCAATTTATAGAAGTTCTCAAATGAAATATCTAGAGAATAGCAACATAGTCTAAAGTCAATCAAAAAGCATAGAAGAACAGAAAGGCCAAATGGTTGGAACAATCTAAGAGTCTTTGCAATAATAAAAAACAATAATAAAGGCCTGGTGTCTTTTCTAAAATTAGTATTCTTTTGAAATTCTGGACCCTTCCCTCAAAACAGAGAGAAGTATATATAGCTGAAAACTCCCACCACCCTAGAGAGCAGT
The DNA here is from genome assembly GCA_007258455.2 of Sequoia sempervirens. Taxonomy (NCBI): domain Eukaryota; kingdom Viridiplantae; phylum Streptophyta; class Pinopsida; order Cupressales; family Cupressaceae; genus Sequoia; species Sequoia sempervirens. The sequence goes on from VDFB02047230.1 coordinate 422,433,326, forward strand.
AACAGAAAAGATTTCACGATCTCTAGCAATGATGCAAAATTGAGTATATCTCTAGGTTGTTGCAATAGAAAAGATTTGAAACCAAGCATCCAGTCATTCTACGCTCAGGTGCATCCTCTGCAAATGATGGCGGTGGTCCCAGCAAGGTTAAGCAGGCAAGTGTCATCACCCCGCAAAGTAATTAAGACATGTGGCAGCCAGTCACAGCATTTGGTTCTCTTCATCCCTCTCCCAAATATGAAACCTGCCAAAGAAACATGTATCACATGGGTAGAGCTTTACTCAAAAATGAAGGGAAGTGATCATTGATTGTGTGCAACAATGACACGTGGAAGCATAGCGGGGATTCCCAAAATGCGAAGGAAAGGAAACCTCCAGGGAGTGCAGAGCAGACACGTGGAGGGGGCAACGGAGATTGACAAAAAGGCCGAGTGGCTTATTTGCGATGCGTGAACCGATACTTAGAGAAAAAAAATACCTGAAGGGAGCTTGTTGAATATTTATTCACACTCATAACCTTCGATAAAAGTTCTCAAGTTCAATTTTTGAGTGACATAGTGATTCCTTTATTTTTGACATGTCATGGGTTTTGTGAACATTGCAACCTCTATCTTGAGGTTTGGAAGTTCAGGTTTTGAGAGATAGAGCGATCACCTTGTCGGAGATACATGACGTAATTGGTAGGACTTTAGAAGATGTCTCCTCGATATTCTGGTAGAAGGATGTAAGGACCTTGTCAGAGTGACTTAACATTATCGCTGGGACGTTGGATCATGTCTCTTCGACATGCATGTCTCTTCGACATACTAGTGGTATAGTGAGCTGCAAGACCTTGTTGATGTGACTTCGAGTGGTCGATGTGACTTTGAGAAAAGTCTCTTGGACATTCCCGAAGAAGTCTTGTCCATTCTCGTCGGTGAGACTTGGGGTGTTCGGTGAGACTATGGGGAAACTCTCTTCGACAAAGGTTGTCATGCCAATGACCTATGGTGGGACTTGAGCTGTCAGGTGGATAGTGATAGGTAGTTCAAGGTATGTTAACTCAGCAGTGGTGACCACATGGAGTGATATGGTCTACATCGGTGTGACTTCATTATATTGGTGGGAAACGACATGTTGTCTCACTGATATGGCAATGAGGTTGACTTAGTGATAATGTCAAAGTGTGGATCACATGGACCAGTTCAGCGAACATTAGAGTGGCTCTCTTTTATCAATGGGAGACGATAAGGTGTCCCATCGATATGGGGATATATTGCTCACTTCAGATGGTTGTTGTGAAGCGGATAGAGCAATTGACTCTTCGATATTTTGTTAACTATATGGAATTCTCTTAACTATTTAATACAGTTGCTCATTGGAAGTTGAACTAAAAAATTTCTTGTTGGAATGTTGTAACTAGGGTTAGGGTTAAGAACAAATTTTATAAAACCCTAGAAATTTCTGTATTGAATTAAGAGAGAGGGAAATAGAATAGTGTTATGCTTCTAGATTCTCTCTAGATGGAACAAGATGTAAATCTCCTATAAAGGCTTATAGCCTATAAATGTATTTGTAACTATTTTGTTGCTAAATAATACAATGGAGATCTTGGCTTTTAGAGTGGGGATTTTTACTTGTAAGGGTTTTCCACACATAAATTTGTGTATCCATATTTTTTGTTCCATCTTTCATGTTTAATGGTTCTGTGTGATTGAACCTGTTCAATGATGTTGTTTTGGAACTAGTTTAATTAGCATTAATTTTTCTCTAAGGGTCAATGTAGGAAATGAACTAGGTCTGATTTTTCTTTTTGGCATAGTAGTTCATTTCTTTGAGGCAATATAACATAATAAGGTTGTCAAAGGCACTCCTGATCTCAAATGTTTCCTTCTGAGATGAATGATATTTCCCAACACCTTACACATGCACACACTTTTCTCCTTTCCACGTGATATTTGTAGAATCATAGCATACTCACTATTATTGGCATATGGCTTCTAGTGTTGTCAGTGATGGCAACCTAAGTCATTGATCTATTCTACCCTTCAGTATTTGACCATACCGAAAGACAGAGTAAAGAACATGGTATTCGGTTGAAGTTGAATCTGTCAAGTGGTTTGCATTACTAGTTTATCAGTTTTGGTTGTGGATCTTTGGGAAGGTCGTTGGGTATCTGAAATTTCTTATTCTCGAGTTTTGTGTTGTCACATCAAGTGGTGTACGAGTTAGGAGATCCAGTCGTATTATTTTCTGTTCAACAATGTTTGAAGGTCGACTAAGTGAATGTTGGGTGTTGTGGATGTTTAAGGTGGAATTGTGTGAATTATTTTTGTGTTGGAGATTTTGTTTTGGGTCCTCACTATGCTATGGCCAACTTTGGTGGATGCGCATTAAATGTTGTTCATGAGTTCAACCTTTTTTTGTAATCCAAATCTTTTGTAAGGTAGTGAGCCTTCATGATTTTGAGCAGTGAGCTCTAGGCAGTATGCCTAAATGCAAGTGCATTCCCATTTTGTAAAACGATTATATTTTGAGTACTCAAATTGTGGATTGGCCTCCACCGTGGTTCTTCCCCTAATAGGGTTTCCACATAAAAATCCTTGTGTTATGGTGTTGTGGATTATTGTTCTATGTTCATGCATCTTTCTTTTGATTGAGTGTTTTAGGCACTTGAGAGAATAGATTAATAAATTTAAAAATTGTACAACACCGATTCAACCCTCCTCTCAACGTTGCTTGATTCCAACAACTATTATGTACGTATTGCGCTTTATGTAAATCATGTTTCCATATTGCAAGGAGCACCTTCTCACCACTTATCTTGGCTCATCCTTGTCCTAATTTTTGAGGGGAAAGGGGTGTGATAGCCTTTTCCTAGTATGGTACTTGTCCTTGACCCTTTTTCTAGTTATCCACCTTTTGTATACAATGAGAAAGACTAGGATCCAAATGGCCTACTTTAGGTTGGCTCTCTTGTAACATACTAGTCTTTTCTTTGTCTTATTTTCATGTTCCTTATGATTGGATGTGTGTAATGTGATCCCCAATATTGTGCTACTTGGCATGCCTTTATGTTTGTGATTTTTTTTGGGATGACCCTTGTTACTCCATTGGTGCAAGGATACAAAGGAAGTGAATCTTTCATGACATTATTCTATTTGTATCTTCATTCTTCTATATGTCATAAACATTATATTTTCTTTTGTCTTGTGTTTTTCTTTTAGGGACGATGAAAAGCATTGAGACATTTAGGTCTCTTCCATGTTGACACAAAATATTTTCTTGTTATCTATCTTTCTATGTGTCATTCTTCCTTTGCATTTATTGTTCTATGACTATTTGGGGAATGATTATGGCTCCAATCTCTATTATACCACTACACAAAAGACATATGCTAACCCCAAATTTTTACATCCCTGATGTGTTATCTTTGGGATTTCATTTGGGGGAAACCCCTCTTTATGATGTAACTTTATTTGGAAACATATCATTGGCATAGGGCTTTCCAAGTAAGCTTGCATGTCTTGTTTTATCATTTGGAATTTATCATTTTCTACTTTAAAGTAATTTCTCACAACATGGTGCTTATAAATTTCTTTAAGGTGGGGACATGCATTGGCATTATTTCATTTTAGTATTGATCATTTTGGCACTGCTAATGGGTACACAATTTTTGTGATGAATTTACCCATTTGCCACCTTTTTCTATGAGTGCACACCTTGCATACCTAGTGTGTGTTTCTCATATTTTGGGGCTCACCTAGTGAAGAACATATTTTCACTAGCCCTCGTGAGTATTTTTTTTCACATAGTGGACAATGCGTTTTCACTTATAAATATTTTTTTGGACAAACAACTAATGCTTGATCCATACCTATTAGAAAAACATTTGATGCTTGATCCACCCTTTTCTTTCCCTTTTCCTCTTTGCATTAATTTTGACATTGTATGATTATGTATCTTGTGTCATCACTGCATGCATGTGTCCCTTTGTGCCTTTGTTGGTTTTTCTATGAGATATTAGATCTTGGGGGCTTGATCATCCTTCCTGATCCTTGTCATCTTATCTTTCCAAAAGTTGTACAATCTAACCTCTCTTGACCTATTTGTATACTTTAGTGTGAGTTTCAGTGTAAGTTCATACTCTCACTAATGTGGGGGATAAATGTAGTGTAGGAAATTATATATGTTTACAATTTCACACTATGTTTGCATCCCATTAATTAATTGGAATTAATTAAGCCTCTAATTGAACAAAATATGCATTCCAAAGCCTTTTTATTCCTATTTTTGAAATGGAAACCTATATTAAAAAATTGCCAATATTAATTAAATTACCTTGGAAATTGAGTGTCCTGGACTTACGTTCTAGGATCCATTCACCCAAGGGTGAATGGGTCCCCTTTAAGTCCTAGGACCCAATTTTTATTATATTTTTGGTGTAATTTAAATAATTCAAATTCAATTTTCAAGTGTCAACTTTTAGATTCAAGTGTTGGATTTTACAATCTATTTTTTGGGAAATTAGATAAACACCTATAAAGAAAGCTATTTTATCAATTCAAATCTAAGAACAACTAAGAACATTAACTAGAAAGAAAACACTTTTTGGAGACTTAACAAGAGAAAATATTATTGTCAAGAGCATTAAAGAGCATCATTATTAGTCATATACATCAACAGTCAAGACCATATCATCATGTCAAATTTTATGTGTGTTCATGTCATGTTTTGGATCTAACATGTGATGTAGGTTTCAAGCATTGAAGCAAGCATTCAAGCATTAGTCAATCAAGAAAACTCATGCAATATCTAAGCCTTAGAGTGATGTGTTTAACTCCAGTCCTCTAAGGGAATCCATTAAGGGTTTGGTGAGTTATCCCAAAGTTTGTTCATTTATCAATTCCTTCATTTTTTCATTATTTTATTTTCAAGGTTTAATTACCAAACATGGGGTTTGACTAAGGAAAACCCCCATTCACCCAAAACAAACATTTTTTCTTCTCTCTTTGTATGTGTAGATTTATGGGTTAAGAAGGACTAAAAGTTGAGCAAGGGAGAATTTTGGAAAAGTTGTATTTGTTGCATTCATTGTTGTCAAGCTACGAAAAATCACCTACAGGTTTTATTTCTAACTTTTTAAAAGTCAAACTTGGAGGAATCAGAAGCTTAGATCCACTATTAGAGGACTGAAAAAAGTATTTTTGGAACCCTACACTAGGACCCATTCATCCCGGGGAAAACTAGTCTTGCTACAGACCTTGAAACCTTCTTTTTATCAGAGGTGCACGCCATTCTACCCTTCTCAGATATGCCTTCAAATTGTCTTTTTCATTTTTGTTATCATAAAAATTTTCACTTAGAGTATTAGGTTATATAATTCAATTATTTAGTTCATTTTAAATCATTCCAAATCATTGCAAATCAATCATTTCTATCATAAGAAAGAAGAGATCCCAAAGATTCAAAATAGGGTTGACTCACCTCAAGGTTGAAAGGAAATCCTATCCTTTTGTGATCTTCTCTCTTTCTAATAAAATTTAGGGATATGGGTGTTTGAATCCTAGGACATTGCATTTCACATTAGTTAAATTAATTTCCCCCTTTCCCTTTCAATTTAGTAACTATGTAAACTACAAATATATTATTGGAATTATTGTTAATGATGTCAAAGGGTAACATGTTGATCATTGATGTCCATGAATATGCTTTGAAAGGTTATTTGAAGTTGTATAAGTTATAAAAAAGTTTCCTAAGTTTGGCTTTTGGGCATCAGGCTTACCTCATACTGTTTGCAAGAAGAACGAAAATAGTTAGAGTGTTTGGGTGAAGTCTAATTTTGGAGATCAAGATTTGGGAATCCCTTATATTGCTTGCAAGGTTTGACCTTTGGGCATTGAACTTTCCTTATACTCCATGCTAGAAGTGCTAACCCTTCTTTGGGCATCGGTCTTGTCTTGTACTAAATTCCTTAAATAAAGGAAAGGAAAAAAAAGAAAAAGTGTGAAAGGTGTCAAGCGTTGGAGGTTGGAAAGTTATCTTATTTCTAATCACAAGCTTAAAAAAAAAGGTATGATGAAAGGCTAAAGGTTGGTATGCAAAGAGTTAAGATAGTGAGGTTCTTGTGAAGGAAGTCTTCGAGGTTTTGGAGTTTTGAATGTAGGCTTATGTTTTACCATAAGGTAGGAAAGAGGTAAGTGGTAATTGTGAACTTTGAAATCCAATGGGGTTTCAAAGTTTAGAAGGTAGGCTTACGCTTTACCATAAGGTAGGAAATAGGTATGCTATAAGTGTGAACTCCAACATCCGATGGCTTAAAGGATTGTTCAGATTTCTGATGGTTAGAAGAATAGTTTGTGGCTTAAGCTAAAGCGGTGATGGTAAGGGTAACTAGTGATATGTGATGGAGAGATGTTAGTGGAATCTGATAGCATCATGATAGGTGTTCAATTCTTATTGCATTGCTTAGATTATTCACACCACTATTATGAATTCCCTCATCAAAGAATAAAGAGCGATGTGTGATAGAATGCTTGGTGGGTCCTTTGTTTAAAAGTAGCGATGGAGCAATATGAGGACATGTGTCCAAATTGAAAGTTGTCAGCTATTTATTATATCATATGGCTTCTTGACATCGCAAAAATGATTCTTAAGCTTGAAACAAAGGTGTGATAGACATAAGGGATGCATTGGAGATCGACAACTTGGTTTTAAAGGTAATTTATCAGATAACTATGTTTTAAAGTTGATGAAGATAAATGAGAACCTTTAGATATTGAAAGCAAAGGTATAATCAATGGACGATACTCAAAGTTAGAAAACAGATACTTCCAAAAGATAAAATTTGATGGGAAATTATAGAAATGAAGCTGATTTGGATGTATTTTTTAGAAATTGTGAATTAGTTATGTTTGGTAATTTTTGTTACTATCCATGTCAAAATGGTGGCATAACTGATACAAATATTAGAATATTGAAAAATCATTTAGGGTGATGCTTGTGATCAATTAGGGTTTGAGTAATGTTGAATTAGTTACTGTTGTAGTCAATATGTGTAGTGTAGAATACAAAATCTTATTATTGCATGTGTATTGTAGAGTTATCAATGAAGTATTAGTCAAACATATGCAGATTTATAAATTGAATACTTGTTTAGGGGTGTTATAGGATATTGTGATATAAAAAAATATATTAGAATGACGAATATCAAAGTGTGAGTAGTGAGAAGCAAAGTACAGAGAAAGCAAGGTACTTTAATGATTTGAAAAGGTGCATTCTCAGGTTGATGAAGAACCAGTATCAAAACCTATGAATGAGTAATGTAGAGGTTGGTGCCTTAGAAAGGTTGAGTTGGTGCTCAATTAGGTGTGCTTTATACCAGGAAGTTGGTGCCTCAAAATATTGTCTTGGATGTAAATGTACCTATAAGTGGGTGCTTACAAAAAATATGTAATACCTTTTATTGTGAGGTTGGATTTGAGCACTAGAATTAAGAAACTTTTCTCACTATGGTTTTTCCCATACTGGGTTTTCCACATATATCTAGTGTTTTCTTATGTGTGTGATATTTTATGTGATCTTTGATCTTGTCTATTGATGTGGTAAGAATTTATATACACTGATTCACCCCCTCTCATTATATCAAAATTATTTCAACAATTGGTATTAGAGCATAATGTAGACACCAAAATCTGGTCTAGGCCCGTGACTTTAATATTTCTTAATAATTTGTATTTCTTCCATGGTCATGATTAAATAATGTCAATTATTTAATTATTCTCTAAGGTCTTCATTTCTTCTATTAATTAAATAATCTTAATTATTTAAATAATTCACACTTTTCTTTATTCCATCTGATTAATTAAATAAATGCTTTTTATTTAATTATGTTACTAATTAAACTTATCCTTCTTCTTGAATTAAATAAAGTCTTATTTAATTCCCCCCTTTATCATATGTCAACTATAATTAAATAAAACCTTTATTTATTTAATTATTCATTTAAATCCCTTCGTCACTTAATTAAATAAATCTTATTTATTTAATTATTCTTCAAATATCAAATCTTGAATTAAATGAATTATTTAATTCATAAATCCTATTTTAATGCATTCCTCTATATTTAGATAATTGTGAAAATTATCTAAGTATTCACTCTTACTCGACTCAAAGATCTATTTAATTCGGTCAGTGAACTCTTGATTTAATGTCTGAGTTGCTTTCTCGAGTAATCTCTTCGTCATTTCATTCAGTCATCTAGTGCTAACTCAATTGCGTGTACATGCATATTAGTTAAATATTCCCATTTAATTAATTAAATCTTCTGTGTGCGTTTGAATAGAGAGTTGCTTTAATCCATCTTTATCTTTGTCATGCAAAGATAATTCTTCTATTTTCGAATACCAAACTTGAAGATTAAATCATTTATTTAATCTTTATTTCTATTTCTAATTTGTATCACTCATGTCGCTACTAACAGTTATCAGAATGCATGTCTAATTTGTCAATCTCAACTATCCATTGATCTTTCAATCCTGACTTGTCGTTCGAATGATCAATTTTCTATAAATTGATCTATCATTCATGATTCCAATCTCTCTCGAAATTGTATGACTTATGGAGAAATTATCTTGAATCTTCGATGTTTTGTCTTAATCACAACACTTAGGCCATGCTTGCACGAACTTTGAAAATCTGAGGGCAAGTACACTACATAGATGAAATGGAGAAGAGTAATGGAGGTTATTCAATGGAATTGATCACATTTTTGGTAAAATAGTTTCTTTTATGCATGTTGTTCTTAGCTTTCTTTTGTGCTCAATTATCTAAGCTTTGAGGATTTGTTAGTATAGTTTGAATAGATAGATTTGAATTGCTTAACTCTCTCGTGTGTTTTTCTCTTAGCTACACATAAAGTTAATTGAAGAAAGTTTAATCAACTTAAGGTAGATCTAGTTTCAAGAATACTATGGCTACACAAGAAGGATATTATTCAAAAAAAGCACCATTTTTTGATGAAACAAACTATAATTTTTGGAAAATAAAAATTGAGAATTACTTAACTTCTCTTGGATTTAAAGTATGGATGTCTATTGTAAATGGTTACAGAGCACCAACAACTTCTCCCACTGATGTTGAGAAGAAATCCTGTGAGTACAATGCAAAAGATAAAAATGCTATTCTATGTGGTTTAACCAATACTGAATTAGTAAAAGTAATGCATTGTAAATTTGCTAAAGAAGTATGCAACAAACTAAAAAACATCTATGAGGAAGATGTTAAAGTAAAAAAAGAAAAATTGTAAACTCATAGAGGAAAGTTTGAGACTCTTGAGATGAAAGATGAAGAAAATATTGTAACATAATTTCTCAGAGTTGATGAGGCAGTGAATACAATCAGAGGTCTTAGTGATATTATTGAATACATGGTTGTAGTAAAGAAGGTTTTGAGGTCTCTCCTGCAACAGTTTGATTCAAAGGTCTCTACAATAGAAGAAGCTAAAAATATGAATACATTTTTTATGGATGAATTGTTTGGGTATCTAACTAAGTATGGAATGAGAAATGAGAATAATGTATCAACAAAAGGTGAAGTTTCTTTCAAGATCTCCAAAATGAAGAAGATTGAAGAAAATTCAGAATTTTCTACCATCTCAAAGGAAGAAGAAGTCACTATTGTTAGAAAGATAAAGAAGGGAAATGGAAAATATAAAGGTAAGCTTCCTTTTAAATGTTTTAATTGTGGAAAAATAGGTCATTTTTCCTAAAAATGTACTTTAAATGAATTAAGTAAAAGGGAGATAGTTTTAGGAGTCAGGAAACTTCCAAAATACAAAAGAAGAAACAATGGTAAAAAGAAGAAGAGTATTTATGTGGATAAAGAAATTAGTTATTAATATGATTTCTCCTCTACAAGTGAAGATTGTGAATCAGGTGAAGTTTCATTTATGGTTGAGGAGATTAATGAATGTGAATATTATAAAGAGGAAAAAAAAGGTGAGGTTGATTTGGAAGGTGAATTGGTTTATGCATTAGAATATTTGAGAGATGCAAGGAAAAAAATGAAAAATACAAATTAAGGATTAAATAATTTGAAAAAATTATTGTAGACCTTAAGCTACAATTGGAAGTTTCAAAGAGAATTGTAGAGGTGACTAGTCTAGAGTTGAAGAAAAAAAAATAAGAATGTCAAAAACTAGAGGCTGAAATTGTTTCTTTAATAAAAGGAATTAGAGAAGGCTAAAGTGTAGATTGATAGAGGCTTGTGGTGCAGGAGCACCTAGGCTAAACTCCATTGTGTTTGTTAACAATTTTGGCTTGTACCTGACCTTGGCCAAGTCAAGATGGTAGTGTGTTTAGTTTGGACCTTAGAAGGTCTTGTTTGTGTGATGAGTCAGTCACTAGGACTTAGGACATCCTAGTTTATTCAATGTTGTTAAATGTTGCTTTATTTAGCTTTGGACAGCATATGTTAGAATATAAAGCATTAAATGAGTTATAACCACATGGTCATTGTTAGAAGGTGCCAAGAGACAGTTAAGGGAGTTGTTGGCTTGAGATCAAGGTGTTAGAGGTCCTAAGATTTAGGATCATGACACAATGATGGAAGTTGCAAAAGTTGTAAAATTGCATGGCAACATTTTGTGTGATTGCATGCAACTTAGTTATATTGGATTCCCTTGAAATCAGGGATGTGGAGTTGAGCAACTTTGCTTGAAACATGGTAAAGGCTTCAAAATAGGTGTGGTGGCTCGTAGAGAGCAGTTAGATGGCATTGTAATAAAATTTTGGTGTGAAGGAATAGAAAAATTGGCTGCATTTTCTGTGTTTACCCGTGTGTCTTGAGAAATAGAGTTACCAAAGGCTTTGTGTATACTGAATCAGCACTGTATTTGTGTTCATAGAATAGTTTAGAGTAACTTTCATCTTGCATTTAGGTTACTTAGTGTAGATTTTTTGTTTCTAATTCATAGATTAGAGTGTAGAGTGTTAGTTTTCCCTGTTTTGAGCAGTTAGACTTAGAATGGCTCCCCCATAAGATCTAACCACGGGATCTCCCTAAAATTAGATTGAAATGATAGGGGAGCTAGTTGCTTGTAAATATTTAGCAATAGGGAGTGTAGGGAATGGAGCAAGTAATTTTAAGATCAAACCCTAGGCGAGCTAGGACTGCCTAGTTAGGAGTTTGATTCAAAAAAGTTGAGAACTTAGGCAGGGGAAGGAACTACTGTATGGAAACAGTACGGTTTCAGGTAGGTCTTAGTCAAATTTTGACATGTTGAAAAGGATTGAGGCTTGAACAATCCACTGGTGTGAGGAATCAACAAGAAATCCTTCAAACCCTAGGAATTAGGCCTAATTAGCCTATTTGCCCTTGAGAGTAGGAATCCATTGTACGGATGATACAGGGGTTTGAAACCTTTTAAATTTTTTAAAGGACTGAAAAGGGTGTCAAGAAGTGCCATTTAATTGGTAGGTTGTTTGACAAGTTTAAGAGAAAAAGGCATAAAAGTGACTGGTAAGGGCTACAAGGATTAGGCCTCTTCAAAGGCAAAATCTTGAGGCTGGGTAGATTGAAGATTGAAGACCCTCCAAGATGCATTCAATTGGATGTGAAATGCAAGAAAACATTGTCTCCAGCTCCCTTGCAAGCAGTTCAAGCAAGATGATGAAGATGACACTTAGACTGTTCTAGGTGTTGGGAAGAAGATTGCAATTTCAAATGGTGTTGAGTCCTTCAAGGTTAAGCAAAAGTAGTGGAACTCTTGTAACAGAGTTGAAGCAAGGCTTAGTTAAATATCTAAGTCTAGTCAGAGCCTAGAAATTGGCAGGTTCTTAGTTGAAGACAGAGAGAAGTCTTCTAGTAGATTGGTGCAAGCAAAACCTTGGAGTCTCATACACCATATTGGTATCATAGCAATGTTTGATTCAAGGCTTGTGATTGATGTTGCAGCCCACTGAGTCATTAGGAGAGAACACACTAGAGGAAAGAACCATGGTGACTAATGCAGAGTTAGCTAAAAAAGTAGAAGAGTAAGAGGAAGACAACCGGCTGCTAAGAGAAAGGTTGTCTCAAATGGAGAAGCTCTTGGATGAAGTCCATGAGACAACAGATAAAGTGAAGGATAAGATAGAACAGAAGGAAGAGAAAGAAGCAAAGGAAAAAGAAGAGTACTTGGAGGAGGAAGCTCCAAAACCTGACCCTGTTCTTGCTGAAGAACCCTTCTTGAAGGCATTGCAGGCCTTAAGTGGTAAAGCATTGGAAGGTGTGCCACTATTTAGTGGACAAATGGACCCTGATTCAGTTGTAGACTGGATTGAAAGCATAGAAAATCACTTTGAATGTGATGGTATAATAGAGGCCCAAAAGGTAAAGGTGGCCAAGTCAAGGTTGAGAGGAGCAGCTCTCACATGGTGGAAATTTGTACAAGCTGAAAGAGAGAAAGAAGGCAAAGGTCCCATAGTTTCATGGAGAGGAATGGTAACTAAGATAAGGTAGACCTCTCTACCTAATGATTATGAAGTTTAGTTGCATAGGAGAAGACACAATCTTAGGAAAAAAGATATGGATGTTCAAACATATACAGAGGAGTTTCAAAAATTGTGCCTCAAATCAAAGGTGGTTGAAGATGAAAGCATCAAGCTAGCAAGGTACTTGAATGGGCTTAAGTGGTCTATCCAAGAAGACATGAGCCTAGTGAACTTCAAAACAGTCCACCAATGCTATCAAATGGCTTTGAAGATAGAGGAGAAAGGCAAAAAGAAGCAAGAGCAAAACTCCAAAAGTAGAGGTAAAGGGAAAGACAGCAGAGGACAAAGAGGTGGTTATGGTGGAAGAAGTTTAGAACTAAGAGCCCAAGGAGAAGTCAGATACTCTGAGTAGCAAGAAGGAATCTCTAGTAGAGGTCGTAGAGGAAGAGGCTCCAGCTCCAGAGGAAGAAGTGGTGGACAAGGAAGAGGTAACTACTTCACTAACATGAAATGTTACCACTGCAATCAATTGGGGCACCCGACCTATAGATGTCTAGAGAAAGGTAGTACTTCTCATGGAAGTGACAAGAGAACTAACCTGGTTCATGAAGAGGCTACTGCAGCAAATAAACATCCTGAGGTACCATTGAATTCAGAGGAAGGTGAGAACCTCATGATGAGGAGAACTTTGATTAAGGAGCCAGTGAAAGAAGAACCAAGTCAAAGGAGGTCCTTGTTTAGGATAAAGTGCAAGATGATGGGGAAAGTGTGTAGAGTCATCATTGACTCAGGTTCTACTGACAATATTATGTCAGAGGAGGCAGTCAGCAAGCTGAAGTTGACAAGGATACCCCACAACAATCCTTACAAGGTCACATGGCTCAATAAAGGTCAACATGTCTTGGTGAATGAACAAGCACGGGTGGAATTCTCAATTGGTAGGTACAAGGACAAATTTTTGTGTGATGTGTTACTTATGGATGCATGTCACTTGCTCCTAGGTAGGCCATGATAGTTTGACTACCAAGCTATGCATGATGGAGCAAATAACTCATATACTTTCAAGAAAGACAAGGTAACCTTCAAATTTTAGTCTTTGCTAGAAGATACAAAGGTGTAGACAGCAGGTCCTAAACTACTCATGGTTAGGGAAAAAGAGTTCTTGGAAGCCTTGGAAGAAGGAGAAGGAGTTGGCTATGTAGTGATGATCAAGCCAAGAGAGGTGAGCAAAGAGAAAGCAGCTGAAAAGCAAGAGTTGCCTAAGGAGATATAGAAATTGTTGCAGACCTATGAAGGTATTGTAAGTAGTGGTCAACTAGCAACATTACCTCCAAAAAGAGCCATAAGTCATAGGATAGACCTGATACTAGGAGCTACCCTTCCAAAAAAAGCAGCTTACAAGATGACACCTCAACAAAATGAGGAAATAGCTAGGCAGATTCAAGAACTTCTAAACCAAGGTCTTATTAGGAAAATCATTAGTCCATGTGCAGTACCCACTATCTTAGCACCTAAAAAGGGAGGAGAATGGAGGCTTTGCATTGATTCCAGGGCAATAAACAAGATAACCATTAGGTATAGATTCCCTATCCCTAGGATTGAAGATCTCATGGATTGTCTAGGTGAAGCTAGGTACTATACCAAGATAGATTTAAAGAGTGGTTATCACCAAATTAGGATACATGAGGGAGATGAGTGGAAAACAGCTTTCAAAACTAATGAGGGTCTCTATGAGTGGCTAGTTATGCCATTTGGACTATCTAATGCCCCCTCCACATTCATGAGACTCATGAATGAAATCCTCAAAGACTACATTGGCAAATTTGTAGTGGTGTATCTTGATGATATACTAATCTATAGTAGAACAAGAGAAGAGAACCTCCATCAGATAGAGTTGATTTTCAAGAAGCTGCAGGAGGAGAAGCTGATGATCAATTTGGAAAAGTGTGAGTTCATCAAAACAGAGCTGGTGTACCTTGCATTTGTGCTATCACATGGCAACTTGAAGATGGATAGCACCAAAGTGGAAGCCATCCTCAATTGGCCTACTCCAAAGACAGCAACAGAGGTAAGAAGCTTCCATGGTCTTGCTCAATACTATAGGAAATTCATAAGATAGTTTAGTGCTATTTGTGCTCCTATGGTGGATACCATAAAAGGAGGAATGAAGACCAATTTTCTATGGAATGAGAAAGCTAACAAAAGTTTTGAGTTGCTAAAGGAAAAGATAGCTACCCAACCTGTTTTGGTGTTACCAAGTTTTGAGAAGCTATTCACCATTGAGTGTGATTCAAGCAATGTGGCTATTGGAGCTGTTCTCAGTCAAGAGGGCAGATCGGTGGCTTTTCATTCAAAGAAGTTAAGTGAAGCCAAGAAGAATTATTCTTCTTATGACCTTGAGATGTATGCATTGGTCCAGGCTTTAAGAAAATGGAGGCATTACTTGCTTCCCAAGGAATTCATAGTGTATTTAGACAACCAAGCACTCAGTTTCCTGAATTCTCAAGAGAAGTTGAGTCACAGACACATGAAATGGGTGGAGTACTTGCAAGTATACACCTTCAATATCAAGCACAAGAAAGGAGCTCTCAACAAAGTGGAAGATGCCTTGAGCAGAAAAGTCCTCACCATTCAAGAAATTCAGTTGAAAAGCATTGGGATAGATCATTTCAAGGATCTATATGCAGATGATGAAGACTTTGCAGAAATTTATAAGGTATGTGCTGAATACAAGAATCATTTCCATAGCAAATATGCTAAATATACTTTGCAAAGTGATCTTTTGTTTAAAGGGAATCAATTATGTGTTCCTAGAGGCTCCATTAGAGAGAACTTGATACAAGAAAAGCATAATGGTGCATTGAGTGGTCATTTTGGGATCACCAAAACTCAAGAACTTGTTCAAAGGTTTTACTATTGGCCAAGGATGAACCTAGATGTCAGGAGGTATGTGGAGAGTTGTGTGGTGTGTCAAAAGGCCAAGGGTACTTCTTCAAATGCAGGCCTATACCAACCATTGCCTATCCCTACTAGGCCATGGGAATGCTTGAGTATGGACTTTGTAGTTGGTTTACCCAAGACAAGGAAAGGTATGGACAGTGTTTATGTGGTTGTAGACAGATTCAGAAAATGGCTCACTTTGTGCCATGCAAAACAACCAATGATGCCAGTCAAATAGCCTCTCTTTTCTTCAAGGAGATAGTAAGGATTCATGGATTACCAATAAGCATTGTATCAGACAGAGACACTAAGTTCATGAGTCATTTTTGGAAGACACTTTGGCAAAGAATGGGCACTAATTTATCCTTTGGATCTGCATACCATCCCCAAACTGATGGTCAGATCGAAGTGGTTAATAGAACTCTTGGGAATCTCTTAAGATGCTTGACCAAGGAGTATGGTCAACAATGGGATCAATTGATTGGGCAAGCTGAATATGCCTATAATGATACTATCAACAGATCAACAAGGAAGAGTCCCTTTGAAATTGTCTATGGACTACATCCTAGAGGTGTCTATGAGTTGAGAGAGTTGAAGGATGGAGTCAAAGGAAGTGGATATGCTGATGATTTTTCCTATGCAATTCAGGAGATTCATGAGACAATCAGAAAAACATTGGCAGAAAACACCATGAAACATAAGACCAAGGTGGATGAGCATAGGAAAGAAGTTCAATTCAATGTTGGAGACTTAGTAATGATGCATTTGAACAAATCTAGACTACAGAAAGGAGTTCCTCATAAGTTACAAATGAAGAGGATAGGTCCCTGTCCTATCTTGGAGAAATATGGGAACAATGCATTCAAGGTACAACTACCAGATGACAGTGGACTGTCCCCTATTTTTAACATTGCAGACCTAGTCCATTACAAAGGACCACCACCAAACATGGATCGGACCCTCCATGAAGTCATCCAAGATGTGGAAGAACTCAAACTGCCCCTTGCTACAGTCAAGCAAGCTGACAGTGTATTGGACACTAGGGTCTATAAGAGAACTAGAACCAAGGATTACAAAGAACATCTGATTAAAAGACATGGTCAACCTGATGCTGATGCAGTATGGATCAAGGAATTAGAGTTCAAGAAGTTGGGCATTGATCTCAACTTGCTCAATCCAAGGGTAGATTGAAATCTTTTGTTTTTGGGAGGATGGTGCAGGAGCACCTAGCCTAAACTCCATTGTGTTTGTTAACAATTTTGGCTTGTACCTAACCTTGGCCAAGTCAGGATGGTAGTGTGTTTAGTTTGGACCTTAGAAGGTCTTGTTTGTGTGATGAGTTAGTCACTAGGACTTAGGACATCCTAGTTTATTCAATGTTGTTAAATGTTGCTTTATTTAACTTTGGAAAACATATGTTAGAATATAAAGCATTAAATGAGTTATAACCACATGGTCGTTGTTAGAAGGTGCCAAGAGACAATTAAGGGATTTTTTGGCTTGAGATCAAGGTGTTAGAGGTCCTAAGATTTAGGATCATGACACAATGATGGAAGTTGCAAAAGTTGTAAAATTGCATGGCAACATTTTGTGTGATTGCATGCAACTTAGTTATATTGGATTCCCTTGAAATTAGGGATGTGGAGTCGAGCAACTTTCCTTGAAACATGGTAAAGGCTTCAAAATAGGTGTGGTGGCTCGTAGAGAATAGTTAGACGGCATTGTAATAAAATTTTGGTGTGAAGGAATAGAAAAATTGGCTACATTTTCTGTGTTTACCTGTGTGTCTTGAGAAACAGAGTTACCAAAGGCTTTGTGTATACTGAATCAGCACTGTATTTGTGTTCATAGAATAGTTTAGAGTAACTTTCATCTTGCATTCAGGTTACTTAGTGTAGATTTGTTGTTTCTAATTCATAGATTAGAGTGTAGAGTGTTAGTTTTCCCTGTTTTGAGCAGTTAGACTTAGAATGGCTCCCCCATAAGATCTAACCACAGGATCTCCCTGAAATTAGATTGAAATGATAGGGGAGCCAGTTGCTTGTAAATATTTAGTAGTAGGGAGTGTAGGGAATGGAGCAAGTAATTTTAAGATCAAACCCTAAGCGAGCTAGGACTGCCCGGTTAGGAGTTTGATTGAGAAAAGTTGAGAACTTAGGCAGGGGAAGGAACTACTGTATGGAAATAGTACGGTTTCAGGTAGATCTTAGTCACATTTTGACACGTTGAAAAGGATTGAGGCTTGAACAATCCACTGGTGTGAGGAATCAACAAGAAATCCTTGAAACCCTAGGAATTAGGCCTAATTAGCCTATTTTCCCTTGAGAGTAGGAATCCACTGTACGGATGATACAGGGGTCTGAAACCTTTTAAATGTTTTAAAGGACTGAAAAGGGTGTTAGGAAGTGCCATTTAATTGGTAGGTTGTTTGACAAGTTTAAGAGAAAAAGGCATAAAAGTGACTGGTAAGGGCTACAAGGATTAGGCCTCTTCAAAGGCAAAATCTTGAGGTTGGGTAGATTGAAGATTGAAGACCCTCCAAGATGCATTCAATTGGATGTGAAATGCAAGAAAACATTGTCTCCAGCTCCCCTGCAAGCAGTTCAAGCAAGATGATGAAGATGACACTTAGACTCTTCTAGGTGTTGGGAAGAAGATTGCAATTTCAAATGGTGTTGAGTCCTTCAAGGTTAAGCACAAGCAGTGGAACTCTTGTAACAAAGTTGAAGCAAGGCTTAGTTAAAGATCTAAGTCTAGTCAGAGCCTAGAAATTGGCAGGTTCTTGGTTGAAGGCAGAGAGAAGTCTTCTAGTAGATTGGTGCAAGCAAACCTTGGAGTCTCATACACCAGCTTGAAGTTGAAAGGTGGCTTTGAGATACTTGACGATTTGATCAACTCACAAAATCCTACAAAAGAAAAGACTGTTCTTGGTTTTCAAAACGGTAAAAGTCTCACTGTTAGTGCATTTGCTAATTTATATGATAATTTTAAAGTAGAAGAGAAGTTTGATACAAAGCATGAGAAATAATGCAATGAATATTCTAAGAAACCTAAAGGGTCTTTGAAGTATAAGAAGACTAAAGATCTCAAAAAATCAGATGATGGATTCATCAAGGTGCACAGTCCAAAGAGGAGACTCAAAGGCCAACATGCATGACAAACTAGGTTTAATTATTCTTTTCCTGGTTATTTCTTTTCATGTAATTAGTATGGGAATAAAGTTATATATTGCAAGATTAGATCTTTGAGAAATGATAGAGATAATTTTGTTAGCAAGAATCTTTTTACTTCTCTAAGTTCTCTAAATGATGTATGTTATAACTGTAACAACTATGGGCACATTGCTAAGTTCTATAGAAGTAATTTTATACAGTCTCCCAAATAAGAGAAAAAGGTATTTACTTCTCCTAAGAAAAATATTTGATCATGATCATGTAAAACAAAAGAATGTATTTGCACTCCCTGTAGAGAAGAAACAATCTACACAAAGTTTTGAGGAAAAGGAGAAAAATCCTAAGAGGTATTGGAAAGAGAAGAAGACTGAGATGAAGAATGAAAAATCAATTTTAGTTCAAACAACATTTTGTGCCAAAGGACAAAGAAATCCTTGGGTGATTGATAGTGGTTTCTCTAGTCATATGAATGAGGTGAAAAGTGGAAGGTGTTTGTTAGGAAAAAATGATGAAAGTTGGTTATGGCACAAAAGGATGGGTCACATTAACTTTGACCATCTTGTGAAAGTTAGGAAGAAGAATGCAATCAGACATATGCCTGGCATTGTCAAACCAACAAGAACTCTTTGTAAACAATACCTTTAAGGAAAGCAAATGAGATTCAAATTCGAGTAAAAGAATATTCAACTTCAAAGCCCCTAGAGTTGATACATACAGATCCATGTGGACCAATAAGAACTAAAAAGAATCAATGGAGAAAGGTATTTCATGTTATTAATAGATGATTATTCAAGAATGACATGGGTAACTTTTCTTAAAGATAAATATCAAGCTTTAGAAAGGTTCAAAATTCTTAGAGCTATGGTTGAAAATGAGATTAGTTTAAGAATTAAATGTTTAAGGTTAGATAGATGTGGAGAATTCACTTCTCATGAATTTGATAAGTGTTATAAAAAAATGGAATTATAAGTCATTTTTTTGTAGCTAGAACACCTCAAAAAAGTGGATTTGTTGATAGAATAGAACGGTTCAAGAAATGGCTAGAACAATGTTGAATGAAGCCAAACTTTCTGATAGATACTAGAAGAAAGTAGCTCAAACTGTTGTTTACATTCAAAATAGAGTACAACTAAGAGTGAATCATGATAAGACTCCATATGAGCTATGGAAAGACAGACTTGATTCTATGAAATATTTTAAAATATTTGGAAGAAAATATTATATAAAAATGGATGAAGATACTTTGAGTAAATTTGAGACAAGATCAGAAGAAAGAATATTTTTGGGTTATTCAACTACAAGAAAATCTTATAAGTGATACAATAAAAGGTTAAAGAAAAAAGTTGAAAGTGTGAATATCAGAGTGGATGAAGATTACTCCCAGTTGTTACATAGAGATTTCATGTTTTAAACAGTCCCTATTTATGAAGAGAAAGAAGAATTTGTGAAAGAAGACCCACAAGAGGAAAGTTATTTTGATGAAGATGATAAACCAATCACTAATCCAAAAGAACCACCCAAATTTTTCAAAAGGGATCATTCTAAGAAACAAATTCTTGGAAAAAAATATGATAGTGTCATGACTAGAAGAAATCTTGCTCAACAAGAATAGGTAAACTACTCTTTATTATCTAAAATAGAGCCCAAATCTTATACAAAAGCAAGTGAGGATGAAAGTTGGATTACAATATGGAAGAAGAAATTAGTCAAGTATAAAAAATCAGATGTGTGAACTTGTTCCTTGGCGTACTAATAAGAATTTCATAGGCTCAAAATGGGTATTGAGAAATAAACTAAATGATGATGGGAAGAAACAAGAAACAAAGATAGAGTATTCTACAAGGGTTATGATTAAGTTGAAGGTATAGATTTTGATGAGATATTTTCACCTATAGCTATACTTACAGCTATTAGAATGTTTCTTGCATATTTAGTTTATAAAAATTTCAAATTATACTAGATGGATGTAAAATATAGATTTCTTAATGGATATCTGGATGAGGAAGTTTATATGGAGCAAGCTAAAGGTTTTATTGCAGCTGAAAACAAAGACAATGCATATAAATTGAAAAAGGATTTATATGGTTTGAAACAAGCCCCTAGGGCTTGGTATTCCAAGTTAGACAAATATCTCCAATAGAAAGATTATAAGAAAAGTATAGTTGATAGCAATTTGTATTTCAAATGTGAAGGTGAATATATAATGGTTGTCATTGTTTATGTTGATGATATTATGTTTGGTATAAATGTGATGAAATGTGCAAAGGTTTTATGACTACAATACAAAAAGATTTTGAGATGTCCATGTTAGGAGAATTAACATTTTTTCTTTGTTTACAAGTCAATCAGTTAGACATAGGAATTTTCATTTCTCAAACCAAGTATGTGAAGGAAATTTTGAATAAATTCAAGATGGAAGATTGTAAAATAGTTAGCACACCTATGGTTACTAGATGTAGGCTCAACAAAGATGATAAAACTGAATTAGTAGATCAATCATTATATAGGTCCATGATTGGAAGCCTTTTATATCTTACTGCAACAAGACTTGATATCATGAAAGTAGTTTGCATGGTTGCTATATTTCAAGTTGCTCCTAAGGAGACACATGTTAAAGATGTGAAGAGGATTTTTAGATCCTTGAAGAGTACATTAGAATATGGTCTATGGTATACTATTGGTAATCATTTCACTTTAACTGTATACACTAATGTAGATTGGGCTAGTTTTATGGATGAAAAAAAGAGCACTAGTGGTGGTGCCTTCTTTCTAAAGATAGATTGGTACCATGGTTAAGTAAGAAACAAGAATCAATTTCTTTATCAATAGCTGAAGATGAATATATTGTTGGTGTATCTTGTTGTACTCAGGTTTTGTGGATGAAACAAACACTACAAGATATTAAGGTGATTTTTGATGGGCTAGTCAGTATTTGTTGTGATAATACTAGTGTAATGAATATCTCTAAGAATCATGTTATGCATTCTAGAACCAAGCACATATCTATTGAATATCATTTTCTTAGGGAGAAAGCTTTTGCACATGAAGTCTAATTAGAATATGTTTCTATAAATGATCAACTAGTAGATATTTTCATGAAACCCATTCCAAAGTAGTCATTTGAACAACTCGGGTATAAGTTAGGAGTTGATCCTTCTCCTCTTTCTACTTGAGTATAGAAGGTATTTACCCAAGGGGAGCATATCAGAATACATCTTTCACCTTGGTTTTATAGTTACTCTATAGGATTCTAGTCCTTGGGGGGAGTTCTTTTGGTCTTTCCCTTTTTTAATTAATGTCAAAGGGGGAGAGTATTCTAAGGTTATTTGAAATTGACATGAAGAACATGACATATTTGATGATTGGTGTTAGGGGGAGAAAATAGAAAATGCAAGGAAGATGATGGAGTGTTTTTGTAGACAAGGTGAGCATGATGTGATGTTGGATGAATATGTGTTATTCCTACTTAGAGTATTAATGTTTTTTAAAGTTTGTTTTCATCAATGAAAAAGGGGGATATTTTTAGAATTGTTGTCATTGATGTCAAAGGGTAATCATGTTTATCATTGATTTCCATGAATATGCTCTGAAAGGTTATTTGAAGTTGTAGTATAAGTTTTGAAAAGTTTTCTAAGTTCAGCTTTCGGGCATTAGGGATACCTCATATTTATGTAAGAAGAACAAAAAGACTTAGAGTGTTTGAGTGAAGTTTGATTTCGGACATCAGGATTCAAGAATCCCTTATGTTGCTTGCAAGGTTTAGTCTTTGGGCATCAAAATTTCCTTATATCACATGCTAGAAGTGTTAACTCTGCTTTGGGCTTTGATCTTGTCTTATATCGAATGCCTCAAAGAAAGGAAAGGGAAAAAAAGAAAAAAGTGTGAAAGGTGTCAGGCATCGGAGGTTAGAAAGTTTTCTCATGCCTTATCACAAGCTTCAGACAAAAGGTATGATGAAAGGCTAAAGGCCGGTACGTGAAGAGTTAAGATAGAAAAATATTACGAAGGAAGTCTTCAAGGTTTTCAAGTTTGAAATGTAGGCTTACATTTTACCATTAGGAAAGAAAGAGGTAAGCAGTAAGCACAAACCTTGATATCTTATGGGGGTTTCAGAGTTCATAAGGGAGGATTATGCTTTACCATAAGTCAAGAAAGAGGTAAGCAATAAGAGAAAACCCCAACATTTGATGGCTTAAAGGATTATTCATATTTTTAGTGGTCAGAAGAATAGTTTGTTGCTTAAGCTAAAGTTGTAGATGGTAAGGGTAACTAGTGATATGTGATGGAGAGATCTTAGTGAAATTTGATGTCATCATGATAGGTGTAAAATTATTATTGCATCACTCAGATTATTCACATCATTTTTGTGAATTCCCTCATCAAAGCATGAAGAGTGATATGCGACAGAATGCTTGGTGGGTCCTTTCTTTCAAAGTAGTAATGGAGCAATATGAGGTCACATGTCTAGATTGACAGCTAATAACTATTTACTATGTCACATGGTTTCTTCACATCACAAAAATGATTCTTAATCTCAAACAAAAGATACAATAGACATAAGGGATGCAATGGAGATCGATAGCTTGGTTTAAAAGGTAATTATTGGATGGCTATATTTAAAGGTTGATGCAGATTAATGAGAAACTTTAGATCTTGGCGGAAAAGGTATAATCAATGGATAATATTCAAAGTTAGCAAATAGATACTTCCAAAAGATAAAATTTGATGGGAAGTTATAGAAATGAAGATGATTTGAATGCATTTTTTAGAAACTATGAATTAGTTAGGGTTGGTAATTTTTGCTACCATCCATGTCAGAATGGTGGCGTGACTAATGCAAATATTGGAATCCTAATAAATCATTTAGGGTGACGATTGTGATCAGTTAGGGTTTGAGTAATAGTGAATTGGTTACTATTGTAGTCAAGATGTGTGCATGAGTGAGTACAAAATACATAATCTTGTTATTGCATGAGTATTGTAGAGTTATCAATGAAGTATTAGTCAAACATATGTAGATTACTTAATTGAATACTTGTTTAGGGCTGTTATAGGATATTGTGATATACAAAAATCTATTAGAATGATGAATATGGAAGTGTGACTAGAGAGAAGTGAAGTGCAAAGAAAGCATGGTAGTTTAATGATTTGAAAAGGTGCATTCTCAGATTGATGAAGAACTAGTATCAACACATATGAACTAGTAATGTTGTAGAGGTTTGTACCTTAGAAAGATTGAGTTGGTTCTCAATTAGGTTTGCTTTGTAACAAGAGGTTGGTGCCTCAAAACATTATATTGGTAAGGGTAACTAGTGATATGCGATGGAGAGATATTAGTGAAATATAAAGTCATCATGATAGGTGTCCAATTCTTATTGCATCACTCAAATTATTCACATCATTTTTGTGAATTCCCTCGTCAAAGCATAAAAAGTGATATGCGACAGAATACTTGATGGGTCCTTTTTTTCAAAGTAGCAATGGAACAATACGAGGTCACATATCTAGATTGATAGCTAATAAATATTTACTATGTCACATGGTTTTTTCACATAACAAAAATGATTCTTAATCTTGAAACAAAGATATGATAGACATAAGGGATGCGATGGAGATCGATAGGTTGGTTTAAAAGGTAATTATTGGATGGCTATATTTAAAAGTTCACAAAGATTAATGAGACAATTTAGATCTTGGCAACAAAGGTATAATCAATGGATAATATTCAAAGTTAGCAAATAGATACTTCCAAAAGATAAAATTTGATGGGAAGCTATAGAAATGAAGATGATTTGAATGTATTTTAAAAAAAATATGAATCAATTAGGGTTGGTAATTTTTGTTACCATCCATGTCAGAATGGTGGTGTGACTAATGCAAATATTGGAATCCTAATAAATCATTTAGGGTGATGGTTGTGATCAATTAGGGTTTGAGTAACAGTGAATTGGCTACTATTGTAGTCAAGATGTGTGCATGAATGAGTACTGTTACCCAATTTTCACCTATGGGCTCAATCAGGTAGGGAAAATTATGTTCACATGTTCATAGGGGCCAAATGGAACATTCGCATCAGGGGTTAAAGCATACACCTGATGCTAGGTCATAGGGAGCTCAGTTGGAAAGCCCGCCTTGGTCAAGTTCGGCATGAGAATGCTCTAAGGGAGAGTCATCAAGACCTTCCAAATGTCTCATCGACTAGAAGGAGCCTCGTTGAATGAAGGCATCAATGCCATAAGGTCTAGCAGATAGAATGTGGTCTTGTTGAAAGGAAGGAATCCACCCTCGGCGAAATAGAATCATTCCGGGATAATGTCTCGACAACTTATGAGGGTCTTGGTGAAAAGGGATGCCATCAGGTGAGGTTTTGCTACAACTACGGTGGCTTCGGTGTAATGTCTCACCAATAGGGAGAGTTTCACTGAAGCGTATAAAGGTCTCGGTGAAGTAGCTATCATCGGCTAGATGTCTTGCTAATCTGGGATAAGTCTCACTGAAAGGATGCCTTCGGCGTATGTAAGTGGGCTTTGCTAGGAGGTCTTATCGAAGAAAAAGGTCTCACCGACAATTGTTCATGAAGTGGCATTGGCAAAAGGAGCTGAGTTCGCTAAGAGGTCTCATCGACCAAGCAATGTCTCACCAACAGCTCAGTGTCTCATTGAAAGATGAGGGGGTCAGAGAGAATGGAGGCGTCATCACCATAAGGTCTGGCTGAGTGATGAAGGTCTTTCCAACAAAAGGTGCCCTTGGTATAATATTTAGAGTTCAGGGAGAAGTCTCCTCGACCTGATAAGTCTCACCGACCATTGAGCACAGGAGGGTGGGCCCTCGCCAAAACATGATGAATTCGCCAAGAGGTCTTCCCGACCAGCGGGAGTCACACTAAAAGCTATTCAAAGTTTTGCACCGAGAGAGAGGCTTTTTCCAAAGGTCCCGACGACAAACATAGGGTCTTAGCGAAAGTAAACAAGCTCGGCAGGAAGTCCCGCTGACACATGAGAGTCACCCCAATGGGATCCCAATTCGCCAAAAGGAAGGTCAAGTCACTAAGATGTCTCAGCGACTCGTAAAGGCCTTTGATATCGGCATAATGTCTCACCGAGGGTTTAGTGTCTCACCGAGGGGATGTTTGAGCCTAGGGAAGTGGTTGAGCTTTGCCATAGGGTCTTGATGAATGCAGAAGGTCTCCCCAACATATTGACATTGGCGTAACTTCCAGTCATCGGAGTAATGTCTTGCCGGCATGGTGTGGTCTTGGCGACGGAAGCGGATATCGGTATGACTATTGGACCTCGCTATGAAGTCTTCCCGACTTGATGAGTCTTGCCAAAAAAAGTGTAGAGCTCGGTAGAGTGGAATACATTCGGGGTGATATTAATAAACTTTTTCTGATAGAGGGGTGCATTCGGTATAGCATCTGGAGCTCGATGAGAGGCCCCACCGATAGAAAAGTCTCACCAAATGAAATCTTTGAGCTCAAGAGAATGTGGTAGCTTTCCATGGCATCTCGTCGACACAAGGATGTCTCCCCGAAGCAAAGTGAGCTCGCCGAAGGGTTTGCACTTTTGCTAAGTTGTATGGCCGACGGGGTCGACTCTTCCCAAAAGAGTTTGGAGCTCGGGGGAAAAAAGGTGTCATCGTTGTGATGTCCCAGTGACCAATCGGAGTCTCCCTGAAATGAAGGAGTTTGCCAAAGAATGAGGATTTCAACATGATGTCTCAATGAAGTTGTGTCTTGCTAATGGTTTCAAGGATATCGGTATGACTTTTGAAGCTCGATAAGAACTCTCATTGATAGTTCCATGATAGGCCGATAGCTGCAGAGGGGCATAATCGCATTGGTGAGACACTTACAGTGTCTCGCTGAGATGAGATTCTGACTAAACAAACTTTTAAATGTAGGGGAATCCATGTGGAATGTGCCCATCCAATCAGAAGAGCTACGGGTGAATCGTTGGCTGCTTAACCAGTGCCAAGAAGATAAACAGAATGTGAATCGACACGGATCTGCTCTGAAGTCAGAAGCATTCAAGGCAGCTCAGTTGAAGAGGTTCAAGGAGGACATGAGGACCAGAAGTAAATGTGTTTGGCAACTACCAAAAATCTAAAGGCTTTTCTGGGGAATGACTCTTCACCGACATGGACAACAAGGATGAAATCGAACACAACATTAACTCCATTAAAAGATCTAAGGGAGATGTTTTCCACAAGGAGATATTTTTGTAAGCCCTAAGGGGCCGACACTCTTCTATATATAGGGCATTTTTTTCCCCTTTGTAAACAGTTTGAATAATGCATTCAAAAGAGTTAGTGATTTTTTTACTAATCCTTCCTCAACTGGGGTATGCTTTGTAACTCACTTCAATTTTTGGAATATAAAGGACAGGCCTGTCATGGCCTCTGTTGACACTTTAGTTTTTCCATCACCATTCTTGCAAAGTGTTGTTCATTTCAGGTTAATGATCAAGTCATCTTGTGAATTCTTTAATTCCTTTACAACTTTAACTGGTGTTTCATGCCTTCCTTTGTAAAAAGCACCATTACTTGAATCACAAACTGTGTTTACATAATCACACATAGATTCTATTATGTGAAAATATTTTCCCTTATTGAAAAAGTGTGTGCATCAAACCTGTTTGTGATATGTTAATGTGTAGCTCATAGAATTTGATGTGTATCCTTATGACCATCGACAATTTTCAAGCTCAGTCTAGGTATTCTATTAATCTCATCAATTCAGTGTATCACCTTAGTTAGTTTTATTTACATGTACTTCTCCCTTTCCCCTTACAGAATTGATAGTTTAGGTGACACCAAAGGAAGTCAGACTTCTCTGGAGGCTCATTTCAATTCTAGGTGACCCGCAGCCTTGAAATGATCCCATGTTTCTCTAGAAAGCTCAGATTTATAACTTTGCATAGGGTGCAATTTTTAGAGGTAACAATTTTGGCACGCCCGATGGGACTAGTTCCATATTATGTTATTGGTTTAGTATGCAATCATCAAGTTCCAGAATTTACAGAAGTCAATTGTGCATACTTGGCGACTCCGTAGAGAGAAAGAACTTTAGAATCAATGCCTTCTACAGTTTATGAGAAGGGTTCAAGCAAGGAGCAGCTTAGTTCCTTTCAAATATTTGCAGCTATCATCACCAAGAAGACAAGGCAGAACAATAGAAAGGCGAGGAACAACAATTATCTATTCTAGAAAAACTAAATCCACTCCTCCATCTGTGGGATCACACGTTGTTGTCTGGTCTTTTATTTCATCTAGAGTGCCAGTAAATCCATCTCAACCACCTCCAATGGCCGCTCCAAGGAATCAACCCTTTGTTGCTTTTAATGGAGGGAGCCCCTTGAATTTGGTATAGCACAATGATATTCCAATGGCAGCCTTGAAGAGTTTTCCAACTTTCATTGGGGAAGATTAGACTACCCCAGTTGAACACATGCGATATGTGGCTTCATTATGCGGAGTCCATCACATAACTCAAGAGGATGTTGTTGTAAGATTATTGGCTGCTTCATTGAAAGGAAGAGTTGTACAATGGTATAGGGGCTTAGCAGTTAGTTCAATTGCAACTTGGGATGAATTTAGAGATAAGCTACATAAACAATTTCAGGACAGGTCTGATAATTTGTCCTTGTTGGAACAATTGACTACGATTAATAGGGCCCCTCAGGAGTAGATGAATGACTTCAATTTCATATTTCAAAGAACCTGGGATAAAATCCCTCCAACGGTGAGGCCTTCACCTGAGTACACCTTCCTGTATTATCTTACAGCTATAAACATCGATATTTCAGTTATGATACAATCAATGGGGGGTGTTTCTCTACCAAACATATTTGAAGTAGCAATCAGAGCTGAAAACAGCCTAATACAGGCTGGTAAACTTGCTCCTAGGCCACCAATGCCTATATTTCCAAAGATTCATGCAAATATCCCTTTACAGATACCACCTTTTGCACCCCTACCACCTGTTCCAACTGCTGCAACACAAGAAAATGTTGTTCCAAGTTCTTCAAATGAGTTGTAGGAAATCAAAAGTCTATTGCAGACTTTTGGTAATAAGCTTGTAAACTTGGAGAAGCAACAATCATATAGCAGGCCTTATCAACAATAGAGTTCAGGTCAACAACAAGCATATCAAGGTAATAGACAAGCTTACCAAGGCAATTGCCAGGGCCCAAGGTAGAATGTGAGCACAAGGCCTTTTCAGGCTTATGCTCCAGCACCTATTAGTACAGTCAAGGATCTTATCCTAATTCAAAATAACTTAGTAGCAGATTATGAGTGGTGTTACCCCTGTAACCAATCTCGCAATCAAGCTAATTTCTCAAATGGACTCATCAATCAAGCACTGATGGTGTAAAATGCATCAAGCTCACAACAACATGCACTTAATGAGTCATCTCCACAACACCAAGATCAGTTTGCAAATGATGCTACCCTACTCAACTGGCAAGGTGAAGAATTATGTGGATTGAATGTAGATAATTCCTCAGTCGCAACTAACACTAGGGCAAATAAAAGATCTTTCGAGCTTGATCATGTAGCCGACAAAGGAAAGGCATTAGCTGTTGAACCATCTACATCTCAAGTGACTAGTGGTTTGCAAGGAAATCAACAACTCCCAATGAAGGAGCAGTTGCGCTTGCAAGCTGATCATGCTGGTGTAAAGGTACATTATAAGGTAAACCTAGTAGTACCCTTTAACATTCTTGATAGTATGAAAAGGACAAATGTAACAATATCTATGTGGGATTCATTAATCATCCCAGGTCAAAAGGATATGTTATAGTCAGCCTTGACAAGTTTGAAAATGTTTGATGAATCTGAGTCTCCAATAGGTCAAGTTAGGACTATTTTGACAAATAATCCTCAATAAAATGATGAACTGCCCAACAAAGAGGCAGGAAAAGAAGTCAAATCACCTCCCTTTTACATGTTAGTGATCATTGATGATAAGTTAGTTCATAACTGTATGGTAGACAGTGGAGCTAGTAGCTCTGTAATGCCAACACAGATTGCTGACAAGCTTGGGCTAAAGTATCAGCCTTTAGAGAAAGGAGTAATCCAATTGTACAGTACTTCCATTAATACATTGGGCATCATTAAAGATTTGAGTCTTACCCTTCATGCTTGTCCTAATTTTTTAGTTCCCCAAGACATATGTGTCATAGACCTTCCACCTTTCTTTTCCTTGTGCTTATCAAGAGACTTTATAGCCAAGATAGGAGGTTATGTGTCAACTGATTGGTCACATATGCTATTTAGAACAAGAAATGGAACCAAGGTTACCATTAAATCTAAAAGGTTGGCTAAGGATCACATTGATCCATATAACCCAAGTCCCATCAATGCTGCTCCTATTGCTGCAAACACAAATTGTGTCATTTTCACTGACAGTGAGTTGGTTGCCGCTCAAGAACTTCAAGCAGAAGTTGTTCCTGATGTGATTCTACATGAATGGGTAGTTGAAAATGTGTTGGACAGTCCTGAAGACCTCATTCGAGATGTTGGTATGGGTAACTATGTCATACTTGAGCCTGATGCAAAGATTCCAAACCTTGAAAAGGATTCAGGTCAGCTACTGCAACAACAAGGTGGACTTTGGGAAATGTTCTTTGATGGTTCCAGAAGCAAGAATGGAGCAGGTGGAGGTACAATGTTGATTTCTCCATAGGGTGATAAGTATTTTTCATCTTTTTTTTTTGCTTTTGCATGTTCTAATAATACTGCTGAGTATGAGGGCCTTGTTCAAAGTCTTGAGTGGGCAAGGAAGAAAGGAATAACCCGCTTGAAAGTTCATGGGGACAGTGAATTAATTGTCAATCAAATAAGAGGCCTGAATGTTGCTAAAAATGACACACTAAAGTCTTATAGAAATAGAGTGTGGAATATGCTTGAGGATTTTGATGCCTTAAACTTAGTGTCTATTCCAAGGAACCAGAACAAACATGCTGATAGGCTTGCAGCCATTGGGGCACAGTTTGATATTCTAGGTGACATTAGAAAAGAGAAAGTACAATAGTATGTAAAGGTTGTAGTCAGGCCATCAATTCCTAATAACAACATTCACTGGCAGGTTTTTGATAGTGATGAACAAATTCTTTCTTTTTTGCTCGAGGAAGATCAGTTCTCCATGGTTAATCAAGCAAAACTTAAGCAGCAGTATGATGATCAAGTCATACAGCTGAAGACAAATAAATTACGCAAGGGTCTTATCACCTTAGATTCAATTTTCAGTACTGACGATCAGCTTAAAAAGGGTAAAGTTGGCTTGCAAATCAAACAAGAGCATTATGAAGAACTGGAGATTTTCAAAGGTAAAATCCTTAAGATAGGAAAAAATTGTTCACATGAAGATAAACAATCTTTTGTTGCTTTATGCCAAGAATTTCATGATGTCTTTGCTTGGGAATACTTAGATTTGAAAGGGTTTGATCCCCATATTGCTCAGCACACAATTGAGTTAGAATCTAATGCTAAGCCAGTAAGGTAGAAACAAAGGCCCTTGAATCCTAAGCTTGAGCCCTTAATGATTAAAGAGCTGACCAAATTAGTTGAGGGGGGTATTGTCTTTCCTATTAAGCATACTTCATAGGTTTCTAACCTTGTACCGGTTAGGAAGAAAAATGGTGAAATAAGACCTTGTGTAGACTTTAGGGATCTTAACCGAGCATCTTTGAAAGATCACTACCTACTGCCCTCCATGGAACAAATCTTACAAGTAGTTGCTGGTTCTGAAAGATTTTCCTTGCTAGATGGTTTTTCGGGCTATAATCAAGTGCTGGTTAAAGAGGAAGATCAGTTCAAAAATACTTTTACAACTAAGTGGGGCACCATGGCATACAAAAGGATTCCTTTTGGTTTATCTAATGTTGGTGCCATGTTTCAGAGGGCCATGGACATGGCGTTTCAAAGTTTGATCAATAAGATTATGCTAATTTATTTAGATGACATTACAGTTTATTCTAAGAATGTTGATGAACATTTGTCACACCTTAAGCAAGTTTTTGAAAAATGCAGAGAGTTTGGAATCTCTCTCAATCTGAAAAAGAGTATCTTTGTTGTTCATGAAGGGGAATTATTAGGACAAGAAGGGTCTATAGAGCTTTCTGGGCCAAATCAACTTTCTGAGAAGGTTCATCCCTAATGTCGCAAACCTGTTACAACCATTGACCGCTATGCTTAAAAAGAATGCAATTTTTAGTTGGACTAAAGAATCAAAGCATAGTTTTGAAGAAGTCAAGGAAGCTTTAGCATCAGCCCCAACACTGGTAAATCCATATTTCTCTAAATATTTCTTCTTGTATGCTTTTGGAAGCATTAGTTCAACCTCTGCAATGCTAGTTCAAAAAAATAATGATAATTTAGAACAACCCATAGCCTTCTTTAGTCAAGTACTTGCTGATTACGAAGAGAGGCATACATTTGTTGAGAAGCATGTTCTCTCAGTGATTAGAAGCCTAAAGAAATTCAAGCCTTTAATCTCTAATAATAGAATTCATGTCATGGTTGCACACCCAAGTGTCAAGGAATTTTTGTTGAGCAAAGACCTGAATGAAAAAAGAGCAGGGTGTGTTGGAACTATAAAAATCTATTTTTTTCATAGGTTTTCCATCCATATTTTTCAAAATAAGTTCCATCTTGGACACCTTCCTCTCATATTTTTTTCCATATTACCCCTTTGATTCCATCATGTCTTGCATTTTTCACATTTTGGTCTATTTCGGCGTGACAATTTCTGGGTCTCCCCGACCTGTCTTTCTGCTTGCAAACATCTAAGTTGCCTATCGACAAGATGTTTCCCATGTCACGGTGATCAGAGTTTATCCACTGGTAGTCATCGGCATGAATTTCATGTTGTTACAGTGACAGAGGAGAGCATATCAGCATAAGTATTGTTTTCGGTATGTAGTCTCACCGAAGTTTCTTTGTCTCATCGACCTGCGTTTGGATAAGCATATCAGCAGGAGTTTGGCCATCGCATTGAGGTCTTAGCGAATTCAGTTTGTCTCCCTGACCAGAAACTAAGTGAACACTTTGGTATGACTTATGGGTTTTGTTGTAAAGTCTTGGCGAGCCCGTCAATTTTTGTCGACAAATCTTATGAGCGGCCTTCGGCGAGAGGTGGGTATTGTCTTGGTGAATTGGTATGAGCTTAGGGTGTTTCAGTGAAGTGGTGTATAATCTATGTGAAGTCTCCTTGATATCGGGTGGTCACAGTGAAGTAATTTGACTGATGGTGCATCGGTGAGAGTGTCGATAAGTCACGGCGACACGAATGAAATAGGAGGAGCCTTTGGTGAAACATTGTGTAGTCTATGTGAGGTCTCCCTGACGGATGGAAGCTACAGCAACATACTTGGGATAGATGGGCTTGTCGGTGAAAAAGTTAATGAGTCATGGCGATACAAGTGATAAAGGTGTTCTTAGTGAAACATGGAACATGTTGTGTGACATCTCCCTGATATCATAAAGCTACGGTGATGCTTCCTGACTTCGGCATTGCGAACAAATGGTCACGACAAAGCACAAAGAATAGAGGAACACGGGCAGGAGCGATTGATGATATAGTTGCCTTCGACATACCTGCGTGGATGTCTCACCGACTGTCATTGGTAAAAATAGAATTTCAAAATGTTGTGGCCGACATGAATATGTTTGGTAACTGTTGCTTGCTAGCTCGATTGAGGCCCGAATTCTTCGGAGGGCCAACATGTTTTTTCAATATGTTTTATTTTCTAATGCTAGGTATAAATATGCCCCTAGATTGTAATTGAAACACAATCAGATTTTAGATTAGATACATAAGATTAGGGATGGCTACAGTAGAATAATTTTCTCTTATCAGAGATTGTGTGCATGTTTTAAAATGGCGATTTCAATGAAATTCAGCTGGTGTGGCAGTTTATTTTTGGCATCAATTGTATGTCGAGTTTATTGAAAAGTATTGCTAAGCTGTCTCCAATTTGATTCTTTTTGGTTTATTAAATTGGCATAACAAGTTTATGTTCAGTTTTTCAATGCACATTTGTTGTATTTGTGTGATTAATTAACTGGTTCTCTCAAGTAGAGATTAAATCATTTTCATTGATCATAGTAATCAAGAAGATTCATCTGGATTATTAAAGAAGAGCTCAGTGGTCATAGTCTTGCATTGTTTATACAAGTTATGAACAGATCATATGCCTGTAATTTGATTTTTTGCTAGAATAAGTTGCCCACTTCTATTTCATTTGCCTCCACATACCCAACAAGGCACTGGTCTCTGCACTTTATCATTTTGAATTCATTTAGTTTCTTTATATTGAGCATCTTAGGATTTAGATTTAGAAGATTGCTATTGCTATCAAGTTTGGTTTCGTTTGTTCACTACCATCTGCCATTGTGGACAAATCATTATGCAAGAAAGATAATCATAAGTCAAGTTTGCTTGATTCAGATAGGTACACCTGCCTAGGTTTGGCAACACCTGAAGAGTAGAAGGTTGAGTTCTCTTGACCTTGTATGTTACCCTAAAACATTGTGAAAGCTTGGCAACCTTTCGTGGTTCAAACCTGCATTTTTGAGAGCTAACAAATTGGCGACTCTACTAGGGATTACATCAGAAAATTTGGTTGAAGACCATTATATAGAGTCAGTGAAGAAAAGATTTGAGAAGATTCAGAAAGAGTGATTCTGCTAGGTAAAAGATCAGAAATAATCATTTTCCTACTTTTGGAAAAGTAGGTGGCAACTTTGAAAAATTTTAGGTGGCGACTCTGAATTTTTTTTTTTAAAGAATGGAATTTGTATATGGAACAGATGAATACACAGATGCAAGGAGATATTGGGCCTCTCAAGTGCCTAATGATACAATTGGAAATTTCTACAATGAAGGTAGTGCATATCATGCATAGCAGAAGCAAGTGAATGCTTATCCAGTCCTTCCTGGACAAATATTGAAAATTTATCAAGAATGTCAATGTGATCAGTGTCAAGTGCAATGTAAATGTGATCAATGTCAAATGCAGCACAACTATAGCCCACTAGGAGATTTCAGTCAGAATTTGTAGCAATATGTACGCCAGGATCAACAACTTGAACCAGAAGAAGATGAGTATACTTGAAGCCAGGACTCCATCATAGAATCAGAGTGCAGATTTTCCCCTTTGGATGCATTTTTTGACATAAGGAGGTATGAAGGAGAAGATATGACTTCTCTTTACAATAGAATGACATATATTTGTATGTAGTTACCTTCTCATTATAGGCCTACAAGGGCTATGTTTGTTGAACAGTTCGTAAGAGCAGTAGAGCCAGAATCAATTTATTGGCCAGATAAACAACATACCTTTGATATAGCGAATAAATTTATCGATACCATAGAGAGGATAAGGTATGTTGAATCTAATAATTGTGTTTCTAATAAGAGTAGAGACATTGATAAAGCAATGTATCCAATAGAAAATAAGACATGTGCAAGTTAGATTGACTCATGTGATAGTTTGCATAATGAAGATGAAGGTACAAGATATCTCTCTTGCATAACAGATAGTGATAGGGAGAGCAGTGTGTGTTATGAGGGATCAAATGATTATTCAAATTGTGAAGATGCACCTGTGGATTTTGATCTGTAGTCAGAAGATTCTTATACCTCTTATGAAGATTAGGATGGAGAGGCAATGGGAAATGTTGATAGTGAATATACAATACCTCCAACTGTAGTTGAAAGCTACAAAGATACATTCGATGAAGAGGAGGTTTGTAGATTTGAGAATGGTTTCCAAAAAATTTCAGGCCCATTGCAAGATGAAGATTTAAAAGAGGATCAAATAATGTTTTGCAAAGGTTTTCCCCAGAATGAATTTCAGGTATTTTCAGATCCACTTGATGTTGAGCAAAAGGAATTTTTAGATAAACAAAGTGATATGTCAAGTTATGGAACAAACGACTGTGCTAGTAAGGTTTCTAGTTTTTTATTCTCTACTGATCCTAGACCATTTTTTGATGATGATAAAAGTGATGAGTATGACTATAATAGTGAAAATGTAGAAACTTGTTTACTCAGTAGTGAGCAAATTTCAAATTTGCTTACTCTTGATTATTAGAGATACATTCATAAGGGTGATCTTGAAGCTCTGTGTCTAGTTGATGGTGATACTTTTGGTGTTGACCAAAAGTCTATTTCCATTCAGGATGAGGTATGTGATTTTGAAATTTCTAATTCATGTGAAAAAGATATTTGTTTGCATACCAAGGATGATAGAAGTTCAAATTTTATTGGTTCACATATGCATGATATGGAGGATATGAGTCATGATCCAGTGTTGTCTCCAAATAGAGATATTGAAGAGGTGCAAAAGGTTTCAAACTTATTTTTCTCAAATGGTATTGATATGACAGAGTTTTTTGTTTTTCAAGAGAAGCACTTTGATGATGAATTTTCAATATAGCTGAGTAAGTATTTCATAATTCATAACAGTGAGAAGGATAATGAGAAATTTTTCACTGAATATATAAGCATTTTACATATTGGAGAAAATAGGGGTTTGTCTCTTGATGATGAAGAATTCGAACTACAGGATGGTGTATGAATTTTGGGCCAAACTAAGCTTGATGATACTATAAGAGCTTGCAATAATAGTGACAAGAAAGATTGTGTGAGTATCTTCGGGAGGAATCTATTGAACTCAAGAGTAAACAAGGTATTTGACAGGGGAAAGTGGTTCGAGTTTCAGATTGTAATAGCTCGGAATA
This sequence comes from Sequoia sempervirens, assembly GCA_007258455.2. NCBI lineage: Eukaryota > Viridiplantae > Streptophyta > Pinopsida > Cupressales > Cupressaceae > Sequoia > Sequoia sempervirens. The sequence goes on from VDFB02047230.1 coordinate 422,469,642, forward strand.
GGAAAAGTTGAAGCACAGAGGATTAAGGGTTGCTAGTGAATGGACAACTCTTGTTTGTCCTCTTTAAAATTATTTTCCATGCACAGTAGTTTAGGGCTTTGATTCACCTCCATCTTGCATTCATTTTGCATCCATTTCCATCTGCTTCATTTCCATTTCCATTCATTCTGTTTCTGCTCAATGGCTCATCATTTTTTATCTGGTATGCTCACCCAAAGATTATGGATCCTTACAATGATCTCACTATCATTCATCCCCAAACGAAGCCACTGTTGGAACTGTAAAAATCTAATTTTTTCATAGGTTTTCCATCCATATTTTTCAAAATAAGTTCCATCTTGGACACCTTCCTCTCATATTTTTTTCCATATTTCCCCATTGATTCCATCGTGTCTTGCATTTTTCACATTCTGGTCTGTTTCGGCGTGACAATTTTTGGGTCTCGCCGACCTGTCTTTCTACTTGCAAACGTCTGAGTTGCCTATCGGCAAGATGTTTCTTGTGTCACGGCGATCGAAGTTTATCCACTGGCGGTCATCAGCATGACTTTCATTTTGTTGCGGTGACAGAGGAGAGCATATCGGCATAAGTATTGTTTTCAGTATGTAGACTCACTGAAGTTTCCTTGTCTCACCGACCCACGTTTGGATAAGCATATCGGCAGGAGTTTGGCTATCGCGTTGAGGTCTTAGCAAATTCAGTATGTCTCCCCGACCGACAACTAAGTGAACACTTCAGTATGACTTATGGGTTTCGTTGTAAAGTCTTGGCGAGCCCATCAGGTTTTTCCAACAAATCTTATGAGCGGCCTTCGGCGAGAGGTGGGTATTGTCTTAGCGAATTGGTATGAGATTGGGGTGTTTCGGTGAAGTGGTGTATAATCTATGTGAAGTCTCCTTGATATCGGGTGGTCACAGTGAAGTAATTTGACTGATGGTGCATCAGTGAGAGTGCCGATAAGTCACGGTGACATGAATGAAATAGGGGGAGCCTTCAGTGAAACATTGTGTAGTCTATGTGAGGTCTCCCTGACGGATGGAAGCTACAATGACATACTTGGGATAGATGGGCTTGTCGGTGAGAAAGTTAATGGGTCATGACGATACAAGTGATAAAGGTGTTCTCAGTGAAACATGGAACATGTTGTGTGACATCTCCCCGATATCATAAAGCTACGGCAATGCTTCTTGACTTCGGCATTGCGAACAAATGGTCACGGAAAAACGTGAAGAATAGAGGAACACAGGTAGGAGCGATTGACGATATAGTTTCCTTCGGCATACCTGCACGGATTTCTTGCCGACTGTCACTGGTAAAAATAGAATTTTAAAATGTTGTGGCCGACATGAATACGTTTGGTAACTGTTGCTTGCTAGCTCGATTGAGGCTCGAATTCTTTGGAGGGCTGACATGTTTTTTCAATATGTTTTATTTTCTAATGTTGGGTATAAATATGCCCCTAGATTGTAATTGAAACAATATCAGATTTTAGATTAGATACAGAAGATTAGGGATGGCTATAGTAGAATAATTTTCTCTTATCAGAGACTGTGTGCATGTTTTAAAATGGCGATTTCAATGAAATTCAGCTGGTTTGGTAGTTTATTTTTGGCATCAATTGTATGTTGATTTTATTGAAAAGTATTCCTAAGCTATCTCCAATTTGATTCTTTCTGGTTGTTTAAATTGGCATAACAATTTTATGTTCAGTTTGTTAATGCACATTTGTTGTATTTGTGTGATTAATTAACTGGTTCTCTCAAGTAGAGATTAAATCCTTTTCATTGATCATAGTAATCAGGAAGATTCATTTGGATTATTAAAGAAGAGCTTAGTGGTCATAGTCTTGCATTGTTTATACAAGTTATGAATAGATCATATGCCTGCAATTTGATTTTTTGCCAGAATAAGTTGCCCACTTCTATTTCATTTGACTCTGCATACCCAACAAGGCACTGGTCTCTGCACTTTATCATTTTGAATTCATTTAGTTTCTTTATATTAAGCATCTTAGGATTTAGATTTAGAAGATTGCTATTGCTATCAAGTTTGGTTTTGTTTGTTCACTACCATCTGCCATTGTGGACAAATCATTGTGCAAGAAAGATAATCATAAGTCAAGTCTGCTTCATTTAGATAGGTACACCCACCTAGGTTTGGCAGCACCTGAAGAGTAGAAGGTTGAGTTCTCTTGACCTTGTCTGTTACCCTAAAATGTTTTGAAAGCTTGGCAACCTTTCGTGGTTCAAACCTACGTTTTTGAGAGCTAATAGGGTGGATCACTAAGGTTATGGAATATGACATGGATATCAAGGTTACCAAATTGGTTAGAGGTAAAGGTCTCTATGAACAGCTTGCTATAGGGTCAAGCAGTGAAAAGGAATTAGAAAAGGATGATGTTTTTGCTAATACAAATGAGTCTTAGAATGGCAAAATGATGTGCATGTGATAACAACTAATTGGGTTCAAGATATGACCCATTTTTTATGGACTGGTGAGTGTCCACCATGTCTAGATAGAGCTAAATGAATATACTTTAGGCTGCAATCTATACCCTATGTGATGATAGATAGTGTTCTGTTTAAAAAGGATCTAAATGGTGTTCTATTAAGATGTATTCATAGTGATCAGATTGAAAAGGTACTTTATGAATCTCATGACGGAGCTGCAGGAGGTCATTTTGATCCAAGAATGATTGCATGGAAGATAATGAGAGTTGGTTACTACTGGCCTGGCTTATTTAAAGATACATATGCATGGTCAAGGAAGTGTGTCAAATGTGCTTTGTTTGCAGGAAAAGAAAAGCTACCTGCTATGCCTCTACATCCAATTCAGGTAGAGTAGCCCTTCATGAGATGGGGCATTGACTTCATTGGACCAATAAATCCACCTTCCAGTGTTGGTCACAAGTGGGTACTTACAGCCACAGACTATTTCACACGATGGACAGAGGCAGTGGCCTTGAAAGAAGCAAAAGATTCTTCAGTTTTGAGTTTTTATGAGGATGTAGTCACCAGATTTGGAGTTCCTGACTCTATCATATATGATAATTCTCTGGAATTTGTAGATCTAAGAGTAATCGATTGGGCTGTTCAACATGGCATTCATTTGAATACATCCTCAAATTATTACCCTTAGGGTAATGGTTTAGCTGAAAGCACAAATAAGAATCTCGTTAGGATTATCGAAAGAATAGTGGAGGATAATCAAAGGACCTAGCACATTAAATTAAAGTATGCACTTTGGGCAGACAGAGTGACTCCTAAGGGGTCTATTGGTAATTCACCATATGTGCACGTTTATGGTAAGGAGGCCAGGTTACCTCTATCCGTAGAGCTTCTAGCTCTAGACATTGTTCACCAGTTGGAGATGCTTGAGGAACAGGACCCAATGTCTGTGAGATATGCAGAGCTCATGGAGCTCTAGGAAGTGAGAGACGAAGCTATGAAAGCTTTGGAGTATCATCAGGTCCAAACAAAGAGAACCTTTGACAAGAAAGCTACAACCAAGAATTTTAAAGAGGGTGATATTGTTCTCAAATGGGATGTTCTGAAAAGCAAGCCAAGCCATCACACTAAGTTTGACAATATGTGGACAGACCCATTTATTATCAAACATTGCAAAGAACACAATGCTTATCAACTGGCCACAATAGAAGGTGAAATACTTCCTATACCAGTTAATGGGATACACCTCAAGCCTTGTTTTCAAGTCTGATGAGTCCTACCATTGTACATATTAGTTTAGGATTTTGTTCTAATAAGTGCTTCTTCATTTTAGTTTAATTGTTTTCCATTTCCTGGGTGTTGTTCTAGCACGGTAAATAGTTCCTTTTCAGCCTCTCCTATTTTGTTGTTTTTGGCAAGCTGTTGTGTTCTATGAGTCGCAAGCGAGTTGCAGCCATGTGCGAACTATTTTTCTTTTTCTTTTTTGAGTTTTCCTAATGAATCCATGCCCAATGGACAAGTTTTGGCTACTAGTTTTCCATGTTTAGCAGGCAAATATCCAGCAAAGGTCACTAGAAATGTTACCCAATTTTCACCTATGGGCTTAATCAAGTAGGGAAAATTATGTTCACATGTTCATAGGGGCCAAATGGAACATTCACATTAGGGGTTAAAGCATACATATGATGCTAGGTCACATGGAGCTCAGTTGGAAAGCCTACCTTGGTCAAGTTCGGCATGAGAATCCTCTAAGGGAGAGTCGTCAAGACCTTCCAGATGTCTCATCGACTAGAAGGGACCTCGTTGAATGAAGGCATCATCGCCATAAGGTCTGGCCGATAGAATGTGGTCTTGCCGAAAGGAAGGAATCTGCCCTCGGTGAAATAGAATCATTTTGGGATAATGTCTCGATGACTTATGAGGGTCTTGGTGAAAAGGGATGCCATCGGGTGAGGTTTCGCTACAACTACAGTGGCTTTGGTGTAACATCTCACCGATAGGGAGAGTTTCACAAAAGTGTATGGAGGTCTTGGTGAAGTAGCTATCGTCGGCCAGATGTCTCGCCGATCCGGGATAAGTCTCACTGAAAGGATGCCTTCGACATATGTAAGTGGGCTTCACTAGGAGGTCTTACCGAAGACAAAGGTCTCGCCAATAATTGTTCATGAAGCGGTGTCAGCAAAAGGAGCTAAGTTCACTATGAGGTCTCATTGACCAAGGAATGTCTCACCGACAGCTTAGTGTCTCATCAAAAGATGAGGGGATCGGAGAGAATGGAAGCATCATTGCCATAAGGTTTGGCTAAGTGATGAAGGTCTTGCCAACAAAAGGTACCCTCGGTATAATATTTAGAGTTCGGGGAGAAGTTTCCCCGACTTGATAAGTCTCACTAACCGTTGAGCACAGGAGGGTGGGCCCTCACCAAAACATGATGAATTCACCAAGAGGTCTTCCCGACCGGCGGGAGTCACACCGACAACTATTCAAAGTTTGGCGCTGAGAGAGAGGCTTTCGCCAAAGGTCTTGGCGACAAACATAGGGTCTCAGCGAAAGTAAACAAGCTCGGCAGGAAGTCCCGCTGACACATGAGAGTCACCCCGACGAGATCCCAGTTCGCCAAAAGGAAGGTCAAGTCGCCAAGATGTCTCGGTGACTGGTAAAGGCCTCGCTGAGAGGAATTGATATCAGCATAATGTCTCGCCGAGGGCTTAGTGTCTCACTGAGGGGATGTTTGAGCCCGGGGAGGTGGTTGAGCTTCACCATAGGGTCTCGCTGAATGCAGAAGGTCTCCCCAACATATTGACATTGGCATAACTTCCAGTTGTCAAAGCAATGTCTTGCCAACATGGTGTGGTCTTGGTGACAGAAGGGGATATCGGTATGACTATTGGACCTCACTATGAAGTCTTCCTAACTTGATGAGTCTTTTCGAAAAAAGTGTAGAGCTCGGTAGAGTGGAATACGTTCGGGGTGACATCAATAAACTTTTGTAGACAGAGGGGTGCATTCGGTATAGCATCTGGAGCTTGATGAGAGGCCCTGTTGATAGAAAAGTCTCACCGAATGAAATCTTTGAGCTCAGGAGAATGCGGGAGCTCGCCATGACATCTCGCTGACATAGGGATGTCTCCCCGAAGCAAAGTGAGCTTGTCGAAGGGTTTGCGCTTTCGCTAAGATGTCCGGCCGACAGGGTTGACTCTTGTCGAAAGAGTTTGGAGCTTGGGGGAAAAAAGGTGTCATCGTTGTGATGTCCCAATGACCGATCGGAGTCTCCCCAAAATGAAGGAGTTCACCAAAGAATGGCGATTTTGACATGATGTCTCAGCAAAGGAGTTGTGTCTTGCCGATGGTTTCATGGATATCGATATGACTTTTGAAGCTTGATAAGAACTCTCATCGACAATTCCATGATATGCCGATAGCTGTAGAGGGGCATAATCGCATCGGTGAGAAACTTACAGTGTCTCGCTAAGATGCGATTCTGACTAAACAAGTTTTTGACTGTAGGGGAATCCATGTGGAATGTGCCCAGCCAATCAGAAAGAGCTACAGGTGAATCATTGGCAGCTTAACCAGTGCCAAGAAGATCAACAGAATGTGAATCAACATGGATCTGCTCTGAAGTCAAAAGCATTCAAGGAAGCTCGGTCGAAGAGGTTCAAGGAGGAAATGAGGACCAGAAGTAAATGCATTTGGTAGCTACCAAAAATCTAAAGGCTTCTCCGGGGAATGACTCTTCATCGACATGGACAACAGGGATGCAATCGAACATAGCATTAACTCCATTAAAAGATCTAAGGGAGATGTTTTCCAAAAGGATATATTTTTGTAAGCCCTAAGGGGCCGACACTCTTCTATATATAGGACATTTTTTTCCCCTTTGTAAACATTTTGAATAATGCATTCAAAAGAGTTGGTGATTTTTCTAGTAATCCTTCCTCAGCTGGTGTATGCTTTGTAACTCAGTTCAATTTTTGGAATATAAAGGACAGAGTTGTCTTGGCCTCTATTGACACTTTAGTTTTTCCATCACCATTCTTGCAAAGTGTTGTGCATTTCAAGTTAATGATCAAGTCATCTTGTGAATTCTTTCATTCCTTTACAACTTTAACTAGTGTTTCATGCCTTCCTTTGTAAAAAGCACCATTACATGAATCACAAACTGTGTTTACATAATCACACATAGATTCTATTATGTGAAAATCTTTTCCCTTATTGAAAAAGTGTGTGCATCAAACCTTTTTGTGATATGTTAATGCGTAGCTCATAGAATTTGATGTGTATCCTTATGATCATCGATAATTTTCAAGCGCAATCTAGGTATTCCATTAATCTCATCAATTCGGTGTATCACCTTAGTTAGTTTTATTTACATGTACTCCTTCTCCCTTCCCCTTACAGAATTGATAGTTTAGGTGACACCAAAGGAATTCAGCCTTCTCAGGAGGTTCATTTCAGTATTAGGCGACCCACAACCTTGAAATGATCCCATGTTTCTCTAGAAAGCTTAGTCTTCATAAGTTTGCATAGGGTGCAATTTTTAGAGGTAACAATTTTGGCACACCCGGTGGGACCAGTTCCATATTATGATGTTGGTTTAGTATGCAACTAGTGATTTCTAGACTTTACAGAAGTCAATTGTGCATAATTGGCAACTCCGTAGAGAGAAAGAACTTCAGAATCAGTGCCTTCTACAGTTTATGAGAAGAGTTCAGATAAGGAGCAGCTTAGTTCCTTTCGAATATTTGCAACTGTCATCACCAAGAAGACAAGGCAGAGCAACAGAAAGGCGAGGAACAACAATTATCTATTCTAGAAGAACTAAATCCACTCCTCCATCTATGGGATCACACGTTGTTGTCCCGTCTTTGGTTTCATCTAGAGTGCTAGTAAATCCACCTCAGCCCCCTCCAATGGCTGCTCCAAGAAATCAACCATTTTTTTTTTCAATGGAGGGAGTCCCCTAAATCTGGCACAGCACAATGATATTCCAATGGCAACCTTGAATTGTCTGCCAACTTTCACTAGGGAAGATTCAGACTACCCCATTTGAACACATGCGAGATGTGGCTTCATTATATGGAGTCCATCACATAATGCAAGAGGATGTTTTTGTGAGATTATTGGCTACTTCAATGAAAGGAAGAGTTGTACAATGGTATAGGGGCTTAGCAGTCAGTTCAATTGCAACTTGGGATGAATTTGGAGACAAGCTGCATAAACAATTTCAGGACAGGTCTGATAATTTGTCGTTGTTGGAACAATTGACTACGATTAACAGGGCCCCTCAGGAGCAGATGAATGAC